>JAJAGP010000911.1:0-40000 GCA_025084515.1 Ancistrus triradiatus | reverse complement strand
CCCGCCGCCCACACCCCCGCCCCCCCCCCTCGCCCCCCCCACCCCCCCCTCCCGCTCCCGCGCGCCACGCCCGCCCCCCCCGCCCCCCCCCCACCCCCCCGCGCCCCCGCCCCCCGTCCCCCCCCTCACCCCCCCCCCACCCCCCCGCGCCCCCCCACCCCCGCCACCCGCCCCGCACTCCCCCCGCCCCCGCCCACAAGCCCCCTCCCCCCCCCACACCACCGCCCCCCACCCACCCCCGCCCCCCCCACCCCCCCTCCCCCCCCCTCCCGCCCCCCCCCCCCGCCCACCCCCCCCCCCCCCCCTCCCCCCCCCCCCCCACCCCCCCCGCCCCCCCCCCCGGCCACCCCAACCCCCCCCCCCCCCACCCCCCCGGCCCACCGCCCCACCGCCCCCCCCCCCCCCCGAACGCCGCCTGCACCGCCCCGCCCCGCCCCCCCCCCGGCCCCCGCCCCCCCGCCCGACCCGCGCCCCCCACACCCCCCGCCTCCCCCCCTCCCCCCCCACCCCCCCGCCCCCCCGCCGCGGCCCCCGCCACAGGCCCCCCCCCCCACCCACGCCCCCCCCCGCCCCCCCCGCCCCCCCCCCCCCCCCCCCCCCCCCGCCCAACCCTCCACCCCCCCCGCCCCCCCCATCCCCACCCCCACCCCCCGCCCCCACCCCCCCCCCGCCCGACCCACCCACCCCCCCCCCCTACCCCCCCCCCCCCCCCCCCCCCCCCCCCTCCCCCCCCCCGCCCCCCCCCGCCCCCCCCGCCCCCCCGCCTCCCCCCCCCCCCCCCGTCCGGCCACCCACTCGGGGGAAATTAGTGACGAGTCCGGGGGGACGAGGATTCCACCCCCCGCCCCACGCGCCGCCCCCCCCACCCCCCGCAAGCCCCACCCCCCCCCCCCCCCCGCCCCCCCCCCCCCACCCCCCCCCCCCCCCCCCTCCACCCCCCCCCCCCACCCCCCCCCCCACCCCCCCCACCCCCACCCCCCACCCAGAACCCCCCCCCTCCCTCCAACGCCCGGCGTCTCCCCCCCCACCGCTCCCCCCCCCCCCCCCACCCCCCCGCCCCCCCCCCCCCCCCCCCCCCCCCCAACCCCGACGGCCGTCCCCCCCCCCCCCCCCGGCCCCGCCCCCCCCCCCCCCCCCCCGCGCCCCCCCCCCGCCCCCCCCGCCCCCCCCCCCTCCACCCGCCACCCCCCCCCCCACCCGCCCCGGCCCCCCCGTCCTGCCGTTTCCCGCAGAGCCCCTCCGCGGCCCGCCCCCCCCCCCCCCCCACCCGCCCCCCCCACCCCCCCGCACCCTCCCCCTCCCCCCTCCCCCCCCCCCCCGCCCCCCCCCCACCCCCCACCCCCCCCCCCCCCCCCCCCCCCCCCCCCCGCCCCCCCCACCACACCCCCGCCGACCCCCCCACGCCACCCCCCCCCCCCCCCCCCCCGCCCCGCCCCCCCCCCCCCCCCCGCCCGCCCCCCCGCCCCCCACCCCACCACCCCCCCCCCCAGCCGACCCCGCCCCCCCCCCCCACCCCCCCCGCGCCGCCCGCCCCCCCCACCCTGCCCGCGCCCCCGCCCCGCAACCCGCCCGCCCCCCCCCCACCACCCGCCCCTCCCACCCCCACCCCGCCCCCCCCCCCCCCCCCCCCCCCGCCCCCCACCCACCCCGCCGCCCGTCTCCCCCCCCCCCCCCCTCCCCGCCGCGCCCCGCCCCGCCCGGTCGGCGGCCGGGCCCCCGCCAGCCCCGCACCCCCCGCCCCCACCCCCCCCCCCCCCCGCCCCCCACCCCCCCGCCCGCCCCCCCCCTCCCTCCCCGGCCTCCCCCCACCCCCCCCCCGCACCCCCCCCCCCTCCGCACCCCCCCCCCCCGCGCCACCCCATCCGCGCCCCCCCCGCCCCCCCACCCCCCCCTCCCCCACCCCCTACCCCCCCCCCCCCCCCCACCCCCCCCCCCCCCCCCCCCCCCCCGGCCCGCCCCCCGGCTGTCCCCTCCCTCGCCTCCACCGCCCTGCGCGCTGCGGCCCCCCCCCCCCCCCCCCCCCCCCCCCCCCCCCCCCCTCCCCCCCCCCCCCCCCCCACCCCCCCCCCCACACCCCCCCATCCCCTCCCAGCCGCGCCCCCCCCCCCCCCCCCCTGCCCCCCCCCCCCCCCCCCCGCCCCCACCCCACCCCCCCCCCCCCCACACCCGCCCACCCCCCCCTCCCCCCCCCCCCCCCCCCCCCCCCACCCCCCCCTCCCCCCCCCCCCCCCCCCCCCGCCGCCCCCCCCCTCCCACCCACCGCAGCCCACCCCCCCCCCCCCCCCCCCCCCCCCACCCCCCCCCACTCGCCCCTCCCCCCCCCCCCCCCTCCGCCCCCCCCCCCCCCCCCCCCCCCCCCCCCGCACGACCTCCCCCCCCCCCTCCCCCCGCCCCCCGCCCAGCCCCTCACCACCCCCCCGCCCCCCCCCCTCCCCCCCCCCCCCTCCCCCCCCCCCCCCCGCCCCCCCGTCCCCCCCCCCTCCCACGCCCCCCCCGCTCCCCGCCCCCCCCTCCCCCCTCCCCCCCCGCCCCCCCCCCCCACCCCCCCACCCCCCCCCGCCCCCCCCCGCCGCCCCCCCCCCGCCCCCCCTCCTCCCCCCGCTCCCCCCCCCCCCCCCCCACCCCCCCCACCCCCCCGCTCCCCCCCACCACCCCCCCTCCCCCCCCCCCCCCCCCCCCTCACCCCCCCCCCCCCCCCCCCCCCCCCCCGCGGGACTTAAATCGCTTTAACTTTCTCAAAATCACATTGGCGTCCCTAAAAATGGCGGTGCGTCTAATGTATGACTTATTCTGGTTGTGCTTTCTGACCTAGAAAACCTATTGTAGATGGTATCACCGGGCACTCAAAATCTGTCAAAATGTTTAGCACTGCCTGGGTAAAGTTACGAAGCTTCATGGCAACGCGTAGTGCGCTCATCGCGGAGTAATACGGTTTGTGTCTTCAGTATTAGGGGACTGCATTCATTCATTTTATTTTCGAAGCGGATTTCAAACACAACGCTATCGGTCACGCAGTACAACATGGTCATAGAGCAGCTGCGAGAGAATTCAACATTAACGAATCAATGGTACGGAAGTGGAGGAAGCAAGAAGACGCCCTGCGCCAGGTAAAGACCAAACTGAGCTTCCGAGAGAACTTAAGAGTTTTGTTTCATTTAATGCGTCTTATAACCCGGTGCGCTTTATGTATGAAAATAGATCCGTTAGCAGCCGATCGTTGATATAGCGTCTTATATTCCGGTGCGCTTTATGGTCCGAAAAATACGGTATGCCTGGGATAGATGCAAGATGCATGAATGGCAAAAAAAACAAAACAAAACCTTGGAATAGCCTAACAAAATGGCTAAAATACAGTCAAAATGCAATAACATTTCCTTTGTTCTTCAGCTTAATCCTGTTCAGGGTCAAGTTGGATCAGAAATATAAGAAAAGCCAAGAAAACCAGTTTGTCACAAGACACATACAACTGAGATCACTTGGGACAATTTAGAGTAGCCAGTTAAACCAATATAGTGGACAACCCCAACCCAGAAACCCAGAAAGAGTTGGGACGGTATGGAAAATGCAAATAAAAAATATATGCAGTGTTCCTTACATTTCCTTTGACTTTTATTAACCATGACAATATGAAATGAAGTTGACCAGAAAAACACTAAACTATCTTGGGTTCATACTGTTTGCAATGAAATAAAAGTCAAAGAAAATGTAATGAACACTGCATATATTTTTGATTTGCATTTTCCAACTTTTTCTGATTTGGGGTTGTAGATAGAAGGTAACTGGTATTTAACTCAACTGTGCTTCCATTGTTTCAGAACATACACAAAATGACTATGTTTGTGGATATACTGTATTTCTGTACATTTCACATTACAGAATCACTCTGGTGTAAAACTCAAGTGAGTAAACTTTCTGTTCTGAGCTGTTTTTCAAAAGTCCTGGGTTTAGCATGTGCTGCCAGACACTGGCTTGACTTTCCTTTTTCTCTGGTTGGCTCCATATTTGTGTCAAGTCTTTAAAACTGACACCAGTTAACTTGAAAAAAAGCCCAGACAAAAGTTTGTTTTGGTCACTGGGAAATGTTAATGGAAGGTAGTCTATTCATCACCACTGGGCACGCTGTTTTTACAGTTTGTTTTAAAATGCTTTATCTGTCATCAACCTTGCCTCCAAAAAAGGAACTTCATTACTTTTCTGTCACATACGCATTAGTACTGACTACTAATAATTAATTACAACGCTCAAGGCAGAGGCACTAATCAACTAAGCAGCAAAGCCCAAAATCTGCTCAATAACATGCAATACTACGGGTTTTGTTGCAATCTCTTCATGAACATTAAAACCACATATGTCCTTCCACTCTGAATCCAACCGCTTAGAGATATTTATAAAACTGTGGTTCGGCTCGTGTGACCACATTGGTGGACCATGTATGTACAAGTCCAAATATTTACTGTCTTTATTTAGTGGATAGTCTTCAAGGCAGCCTCTATTCCTACTGAATTCTGTAATGTTTAAAAAAAAATGCTTAGCTACATTTTATCAGTGTGTTTTGGCAGCTGTCCTCTGTGTCCTTCGTGACACTTGGAGTTAATGTTAAATGAGACGGTGAATACTGGACTGCTCAGAGGAAACAGTTTGCTTCAATCAGATGTTTCAAACCAACCCTAGTCAATCTGACAGAAGAGCCTCCTTGACATACATAAAACTAGTGCACTGGATGACATGGTTTGTATTTGGACAAGGATTAAGAATAATTTGTTTCTTGGCCCACTTCCTTTTGAAATGTGTCATATAAAGAGTCATTGGGTATTCATTACAACCCATTCTTCTGCCACTGTTTCTCTTCTTCCTTCTTCTTCTTTCGGCTTCTCCCTTTATCAGGGGTCACCCAGCGAGTTAAACGTTTCCTTCCCCCTCACTCACCCTGTTCCTCCACATCCTCTACTCTCCCCCCAACCAGCACCCAATCCCTGCATTCTTCTTTTTTCCCAATTACCACTACACCAAATAACTCCTCTTTGGTCTTCCTCTCCGTCTCTTGCCTGGCAGCTCCATCGCCAACATCCTCCTACCAATATATCCACTATCCCTCCTCTGCACATGTCCAAACCATCTCAGTCTTCCCTCTCAAAGTTTGTCTCCCAATTTTCCAACCTGTGCTGTCCCTCTGATGATCTCATTCCTAATCCTGTCCACCCTAGACACTCCTAAAGAGAACCTCAACATCTTAAGTTCTGCCACCTCCAGCTTTGCTTCCTGTCTCTTTGTCAGTGCCACTGTCTCTAAGCCAATTCTTCTGCCACTGTTTGTCTATGGTAAATCCAGAAATGTAAGAAATTTATGCTTTATTTTATGAATGTGTTACAAGTGAGAGTTCTCATGGAATAATATTAATATTTAAAAGAATGTCAGCCACGCTGCGGGCAAGGTAATGACAGCTCATAGCTATATGTATAGTTAATGCAAAACTTCCTTAATTGTTAATTTGATCTCATCCATGGCAGAGTTACATCCACTTTAGTGTTAAATCATTTAATCTATTTAGTGTTTAATGTTTAATTGAGACCCAATGACCCTATGGCATGCAGAAGTGTACAGCTGTGTTCCTGTTAATTCCATGTTTGCATAAGTACAACAAGTAGTCTAAAAATGCCCCTGGTTAAAATTCTTGTTAATGAAATGAAACCAATTGGAAACAATGTCATTTCAGTTTTGTCATGCTGACGCTGAATGCGTGTAAAGTTTCATGGTGCATAATACGTATTATTTAAAAGTTGTATTGTGTATAGAATACATTGGATGGTCTAAATCCTAAAAATCTGCTGTTGTCCAGCAATGAAAAATATCATATTTGATCATATTAGTGTGTATAAGGATCAGTGTCATATTGGTTGTCAGATCACTTAAGATGGAGTGGAAATTATTAAGGAAAAGGGCTATTTAATACAATGTGTCTGCTGAATAAATTCAAATGTCTTTGGAATTTCACAACATCAGATCATCAGAGACATAAAGTATTGGCACTGGAAGAAATTACAGCTGTCTACTCTATAAAATTCATATGCTGTCTCCAACTCTGTCCAGATTTCTCTGCAAGTTACAGACTGCAAAACTGCGTTTATAGATTCATCCTGCAAATCTAACAGCTAACAGAGCCTATTGTTTCTTGAAAACTTCTTTGGACAAGGAGACAGCAACCTAAATCAAGACTGACTTAAAAAGCAGAAAAGTCTTTTTTGGGGGGAAGGAAGGAAGGAAGAATTTCTGAAACGAATGATTTTTTGATGGTCTGTAGATGATCCATGAGTTAATGGATACTCGCTCTGTAGATACAATGTCCTTTATTCATCAAAGATGCCTAAAAATAAGTGCAGATTTGAGTATGCAGAATGTACACTTAGATCTAATCCACATTTACATATCATTTTCAGCTGCTCCAGTTCCCCCTGCTATGCATGTAACTTAACCCTCATCACTGTATTAGTATTAAGCCTGAAAGGGAAATGTATTGAGCAGGTCATCGTTATCGAGATTCACAACACAGGTAGGATTTAAATTCATGGTAGAAAAAAAAACAGAGTTACAGCTGCTTAAGTCCAGGTTTGCCATAAATAAATATGCAATTTTGTGACCCCTTTACAATTCTCTATAATATATGTTATATATAATATATATATGTTGCTCTTTCTATCAAAACATAATGACAAATGCAAGGCTTCTAAATCTGGTGTAACTGTATGCCAACTATTTATTTATATTTTTCACTCAGTCAAAAGACTAATAAAGTCCCAGCTCTGCAAATGCTGATTCACTTTCAAAGACTACATTACAATAATCAAACTGGATTAGCATTTTAATACAAGAATTTCAATTTTCACAGGTCAGTGGCTCACATTATGTTCTGTGAAAGAGCAGCCTCTGTCAGCGATTTCCACATGATTACAGAACCATAGCACAGACACAAACTTATCCCAGATGTAATAACATGATGAAGCTATCTAATAAAAAAGTACATCAAATATCATTACATTATCGATCCTCACAATCTTGAACAAGGTCTCGTTCAAGCTTGGACATTATGGACAAGGATGCTTTTTCCACCGACACCGACAGCCTTAAACCTAAGCAGGCTCTTAGGCTCAATCATAGTGCCTAGCGGTCTGTAAATACAGGATATTTACTCAGTGCCACCCATGCTGCCAGTCATGCCCACTCAGCATATGTCTGGGTGGCCAGATTGTTAAAAGAGCAATGTTGGGATGCCAGTGGTCTGGTTCATCCATCTTCATTATCAGAAATAGGTGTTTTTGATGCACCAATGTCTAGAAGGGTAATTTTAATTGCCCAACCCACCTTGGGTGTCTCCCACAGAGTGTCTCCAAACATATGAAGCCGCTAATGTGTGTGGCCTGAACCATACACAGTGGAATGAGGCTCTCTGGGTGTTCATCATGTTTCTGTCTGTACTAAATGTGAATTAGCATCAGCTGTTTTGAGACTGGTGCTCATGTAATGTCTGGGATACAAAGCATCACTTCAAACAGGCAGCAGAGGAAAATGAAAAACTAGTTCACATCAAGCATCTGCCGCCCAGCAACTGGGAAGATATGGTTCTTCCCACACAGACTCGGAAGATATTAAGCCCAAATAAATAATGCATGTCTTTCATATTTTTGACAAAGAAAATGAGAACACAGGTATGCAAAGCACAAAATGAGAGCCAGTCATTTCATGCAACCTTAATGAACAACATCAGTTAAATTTGGTTTTCAAAAAAGAAGGGAAATCATATTGTGCATTAAAGTTTACATTTCTTTTTTTTTACTCTGAACAATGTTTTTGCAGTTACTAGAAGGGTAAAATTCTAGTCCATAATCAAATGACTCATAAACATAGCCCTTAGAAAGCTTGTCTTTACATTTACATTTATATCATGTAGTCCTTTATATCCACCATGACTTAGAATTGATACACTCTTATAATCCAAGTAATTGTGAGTTAAGGGTCTTGCTCACGGGCCCAACAGTGGCAGCTTGGCAGAGGAAGTTTTTGAACCCTGGACCTTCTGGTCCATAGTCCAGTACCTTAACCCCCAAGGCTTCCACAGTTGCCAGTCTAGTGACACCAGTAGCAAATTAGTAAAATAAGGCAGTTGTGGATCATGGTTAATGTACTGAGCTATTGACTTAAAGGCTGAGGGTTAAGTCCGAGTGCCATCAAGTTGCAACTGATGGTATTTGCTTGGATTGTGCCTTGTGAGATCATAACCATCGTAAGCAGTTCTGTATAAGAACATTTGCTAAATGCTGCAAATGTCAAATTAACAATAATGGCTGTTGATTTCTGATATACTTTAGTTAGACTGTCTAAGATTTACCTGGTTAGGAGTATAATGCCAGTGTCAAAGTTCAAAGTATTACCTCTGTTTGCTACCCTAATTTGAATAAGAAAAGAATTCTGGAATAAAGACATCAAACCTTAGTCATATTCAAAGAGTCTGATGGTGATCAGAGACGTTGGGTTGCTGTCTTCTGCCTCCCGTGGGGTTGCCAATGTCTCATGTGATCCCTCTTGGCTGTGTTACCTTCCGGTTCTCCTCTTTCTAGCTATGCTGCTATAGCTAATGCTGCCGGGGTCTCATGCTACACATCAGTGATTGTTAATAGACGCTGAGCTCTTAACCAATAACTAATTGCATTTACTGTTTTTTCTCCAAGCTGTGTTCCGGTACCAGTTGCTACCCCACACATGATGTTCATCCGCTTCAGCTTCACTCAAGCTGCTTCTGTCATCAGCTCCAGTCCCACCATACCCGGGCCACACCAGAGGACAGTAACCCTCACCCTCCTCCAGTTATCTGGGGACGAAGTGCCGCCGAACAACTTTCCTGCTTAGACTCAGGATCCTAGAGTGACTGTGTATTGGACTACTTAATGCCGATGTGTATATTTTACATTTTATTTGAAGTATCCCTCCATGACTTTAGTTTCATTCCTAGATTTATCATTTACGCCGCCCAAGGAGGTTGGGACCCTTTTGGAGTCTTGGTCCTCCCAAGGTTTCTTCCTTAGGGAGTTTTTCCTTGCCACTGTCGCCCTAGGCTTGCTCAATTTGGGATTGGATGTAGATATTAGTAGATATTGTAAAGTTGCTTTGAGACAATGCTCCATTGTAAAAAGCTCTATATAAATAAACCTGACCTGACTTGACTTGACCATGGCAATGCTGACCCTGCTCCTGTCATTCATCTGTAATTCATATCAGGTGTTCAGTAAAAATGACCGAATGCCAGGTTTACGCAACAAGCTAAAAGTATAGAATAAACATCAAAAGAGCAATACCAATAATGTGTAAAGTCAGTATGCACTTTGATAATAATATTAATTTACATGCCAAAATCACATATCCATGTGTACATTTGTTCTTGTTTAGAAAATAACTGTAACTTTGTAGCTGCTTTGACGTGGGTAGCAGGGTAGTGAATAAGAGTGGAACAGACTTGACCTCTGTTGTGTAGTGAGCTAGCTTTTGACCACATGTAATTAACACGTGTTTCCAAAAGGTCCAGGCTATTGGGATATAGCCACAGAACATTTTTAATAGCCCTGGGCATTTTTATATGTGGTTAAAAGATGTGGAATGCTAAAATTAAATGCAAAAAAAAAAAAAACATAATTACAAAAATATCCCTCACCACACACGCTCGTGCACACACACACACACACACACACATTTGTCTTTCTAGCATTGCTGGGACTTTCCCTTGACCCTAGCTAATTAATGCTACACCTAACCCCAACCTTAACCTCAGTAACTTTTGTGATTCTTCCGTTTTTTCAAAAGAAAGTTGCAATTTTGTTGTAAAAACACTTTTGGAGAATGTCCCCGCAGCATAAATAAGTGAGACACACACACATAAATGGACTAGTCCCTTTAGTTTGTCCCTTACAGTGAGCGGCCTGCAGAAGAGCTATAAAAGCTAATGTGGCTGAGCCAGAGTAATGTTAGGAAACCAGAGCTGTTGTTTAAAAGAATGAATTTCAAACCAAAGAAAAATTAAGACAAAAACTATGATTTAGAATGAATGTAATATGAACCATTTGTAACCTGTTGCATTGGGGACCTTGATGTATTCTCTCAACTAGCCAAAAGCTACAATTTATTAGTCATCAATGCAGTTTTAAAAATAGCAATCACATAGTATATTCAAATAAGCAAGAGATCAGCAAGTTAAAAGTCACATTTTCCCCAGCCACATGTACAGAATATATGAGATTAGCACAGGCTAGGATTTTTACGCTAGTTTTGTGTAGGAATTCAAAGATGCTAAATGTTTCTTAGACATAAAATGTATTCAGCTTAGTTACTTAAAATGAATTACCGTTACCTAAAGCTAATCATCCATATTTTGTGAGCTTGCAGATTCACCATCTTCCAGTTTCAGATCCAGATTCTTCCAGTTAAAGATCAACACAATTAATCTTTAACTGGAAGTGGCTGGTTTGGCTGGTAGCCATGAACGCTGGTGTTATTAGAAGAGTTAAGAATGAACAAACTGAAGACCTTGTAGCCATTTTACTCAGACCTCTCTTTGCTTCCTCCTATACAGTGATATTTTCCAGAAGATAAATCCCTTTGCCACATAACTTGTTCTGCTACAGGTCATTCTAAAACCAACATTGTCAGAGCCCCAGCACCATCATCAGCCACCAGAGTGGTGAAGGTGACTGAAGTAAATAGATAATGGAAAAAGTACAATATAATTTTGAAGGCAGAACTGTGAAAGGCAGAAAGACAAACTGACAGACAAGCTTTTAAATCAGTACAGCACACTGAAGTGTATTTATGGATGTTTAACAGGTATTTTTTGTCACTATTTTGATTTCTATTAGTTTCAACTTAACCATCATGGTAATATGTATTGACATGTCTAGAGAAAGGAAATATACTCACTGGCCACCTTCATAAGCTACACCTGTTGAACTGCTTGTTAATACAAATGTCTTAATCAGCCAATCGCATGGCAGCAACCCAATGCATTTAGGCATGTAGACATGGTCAAGACAACCTACTGAAGTTCAAATCAAGCATCAGAATGGGGAAGAAAGGTAATTTAAGTGACTTTGAACATTGCATGGTTCTTGGTGTTAGACGGGTTGGTCTGAGTATTTCAGAATCTGCTGATATAGTGAGATTTTCATGCACAGCCATCACTAGGATTTACAGGGAATGATCCAAATATGAGAAAATATCCAGTGAAAGGCAGGTTTGTGAGTGAAAATGCCTTGTTGATGTTGGAGGTCAGAGAAGAATGTAGATAACGGTTTGAGTTGATAGAAACTCAACAGTAATTCAAATAACCACTTACAACTGAGGTAGGCAGAAGAGCATCTCTGACTGCACATGTCGAACCTTGAAGCACATGGCCTACAGCAGCAGAGGACCACACCGGGTGCCACTCCTCAGCTAAAAACAGACAACTGAGGCTACAATTTGAACAGAAGGTGTGGCGAGTCTTGGTTTCTGCTGCGACATTCGGATGGTAGAGTCGGAATTTGACCTAAACAACATGAAGCATGGATCCTTTCTGCCTTGTATGAATAGTTCAGGCTGGTAGTGGTGATGTAATGGTGATAGTAGTGATATATTTTCTTGGCACACTTTGGGCCCCTTCATTCCACCTAAGCATCGTTTAAATACCCAAATGTTATTGTCGACCATATATATCCATCCCTTTATGACCACAATGTGCCATCTTCTGATGGCTATTTCAGCAGGATAACACGTCATATCACAAAGCTCAAATTATCTCAAACTGAATCCGTAAACATGACAATGTCCTCAAATGGCCTCCACTGTCACCAATCTCAAATTTCATTCCAATGGAACACCTTTGGGATGTGGTGGGACTGGACATTTGCATCATGGATGTGCAGCCGGTAAATCCATGATAGCAGTGGCATGATTCTTTCATGTAAATTTGGAACCTCTGATGAATGTTTCCAGCACCTTGGTGAAATTATGGCACAATAATTAGGGCAGTTCCGAAGGCAAAAGTGGGTCCAACCTGGTACTGGCAGTGGCCGGTAAGTGTGCATTTAAATAACAAAGTGGCCACATAAGCACACAAACTATAGGCAAGCAACATGTAAACTGTAGCAGTGGATTTAGAGTCTTTGCTTGCCTTGTTTAATATGTTGATAGCTTTATGCCTTTAAAGTATGTTCCCCAATCCTGTATAGATTATATTCAATTCTATTTACAGCCTGCTGATCATCACCTGGCAGAGGTTCAGTGTTTTCAAGGAATATTTTCCTTTGATGAATATAGTATGCTTTCGGTACCCGTGAACTCTGCAGAATAAGAACGCTAATACTGAACATGTGAGCGCTGAATTCAGACATATGAGCCCATTTATTTGTGATCGCTCTATCATTATAACTGCATTCCTAAGGAAACATGCTGAAGGCAAACTCAACTGGTTTCTTTCTTTCAGTTTTTTAAAAAAACATGATTATCAGGTTTGGTTTTCAAGTATTTATCACAATGAAAGGCAGTGGTGTGCTGTAATGAGTGTGCAGTAATGGCCATATCTGTTTCTTTGGAGAACAAAGCCCCATAGCTGAAGATTGATTTGGTGGCATTATTTTAGCCAGAGATTTCCAGACTTATAAACACACAGCCTTGTGGCTTTATAGTGGTCATGGTTAGCATTGACCTAGAGTTTAACGAGGGGAAGGTATAAGGCTTACAGTCACACACAGATATTTGTAATTCTATCTTTTTGGTATTTCCCTTTGCTAATGTATTTCAAAGAAAAGCTTTTCAAGTTTGGTTTTGTTTAAAAAGCACATTCTTTCCTGGGACTAGTCCTCACAAGATCAAAATGGTCACATTTTTTTTTCGTTATGGGCATGCTTGTTTATAAAAAGATAAACACATGACCAGGGACACACCCGCATACAGACACCACAATTTATCTGAAAGGTGTGGGATGGGGTTGAGGTCAGGGATCTGTGCCGCCCAGGCAAGTTCTTCCATTTCTTAATGAAACTTGCTTTGAACAATCCTGCCACAATGGTGGGAGAAATCTTTTGACTGCCATTATACTGTAGCATTGAAATTTCCCTTCACTAGAAAACATTTATTAAGGCCAAACTCCTAAAAACAACCCAGGTCATTATTCCTCCTCCACCCCTCCACCTAAGGAGTGTTCTTGTGGCCTTTGCCAAGCCCAGATTTGCTTGTCAGTCTGCCAGATGGTATAGCATGATTCATCCCTCCACATGATGCATTTAGTTATTTGACAGACGTCCTTATTCAGAGTGACTTAATGCCTTTCCACTGCTCCAGAGTCCAGTGGTGATGCGGCTTTACAATATGTCAGCTGGCAATGGTGATTTCAAGCTTATTTACTAAATCCATGAAGCTACCAGCAAACAGTTCATGGGCTAATGTCACATTTAGAAAAAGTTTGGCACTTGGAAAGGACTGCTAAATCAATTATTATACTCCATTTTGGTGCTCCTATTCCCTCTTCAGTACATCCCATACTGCAGCCAGGGTCTACATCAGTCTGCACTCCCAGATCCTTGCTAACTTCTACAAATGCACAATAAGGAGTATATTGTCCAGCTCCATTCACTGTGTCAGTTTTTGCAGAGCAGACCAGAATTTAATCAGGATTGCTCTGTCAACCATAAAGATGATCTATGACAAATGTTGTCCGAGAACAGCTCTCAGCCTCACCAGGGACCCTATACACTAAACCACCTATTTACTGTTTTACCACAGGAGAGGAACCAGATACACAGGATCAGACCAAGGGACAGTTTCTACTCTAGAACTTTTAAACTCACTAACACATGCTAACAATTAAAGCCTGTTCTGTTGTTATTCATGTTTTTGAAGCAGGAACAAAGCCAGTGTACGCTCAGCAAGCCCACACAGACACAGGGAGTACTCCACACAGACAGTAATTGGAGCTCAGATTCAAACCCGAGACCTTGGCACTGTGAGGAACCAACAGTACCTGCTGCACAATCATACCGATTGCATGAAAAAAACCCTTTAGAATGTTCTATATTTCTGCATAAATATGACAAAATTGAGACAAAAATATTATACTTGGTCATTTATTTATTGAGGAAAATGATCCAATATTACATATTAGTGAGAGGCAAAAGTATGTGAACCTCTAGGATTACCAGTTAATTTGAAGGTGAAATTAGAGTCAGGTGTTTTCAATCAATGGGATGACAATCAGGTGTGAGTGGGCACCCTGTTTTATTTAAAGAACAGGAATCTATCAAAGTCTGCTCTTCACAACACGTTTGTAGAAGTGTATCATGGTATGAACAAAGGAGATTTCTGAGGAACTCAAAAAAGAGTTGTTGATGCTCATCAGGCTGGAAAAGGTTACAAAACCATCTCTAAAGAGTTTGGACTCCACCAATCCACAGTCAGACAGATTTTGTACAAATGGAGGAAATTCAAGACCATTGTTACCCTCCCCAGGAGTGGTCGACCCACAAAGATCACTCCAAGAGCGAGGCATGTAATAGTTGGCGAGGTCACAAAGATGTTGGCGGTCACACCAGACCGCAAAACAAAGCTTCACATACTTTTGCCACTCGCTAATATGAAATATTGGATCATTTTTCTGCAATATATAAATGACCAAGTATAATATTTTTGTCTCATTTGTTTAACTGGGTTCTCTTTATCTACTTTTATGACTTGTGTGAAAATCTGATGATGTTTTAGGTCATACATATGCAGAAATATAGAAAATTCTAAAGGGTTCACAAACTTTCAAGCCCCACTGTAGCAGGTCCCATTTGGAAGATGAACACAGGCCTTATGTCATTTTCCTAATGGACAAAAGTCAAACAGGTTAAGCACACTACTATATTAGACTGAGCTGTGGAGACTCTGTGTTTTATATAATGAGGCAGACGGATTAATGCCTATTAAGGGGGTTTTACACCTTGACTAAAATGTTTCTACCATATGTGCCTTTTCTTCATTCTTTCCATTGTCTGCGCCTCAACCCATGTTGGCCAGATGTCTTAAAATGCTATAGTGTTACTGTATAATGTTTTAAGCTGTGGGAAATGTATATACAGTGGTGCTTGAAAGTTTTTGAACCCTTTAGAATTTTCTATATTTCTGCATAAATATGACCTAAAACATCATCAGATTTTCACACAAGTCCTAAAAGTAGACAAAAAGAACCCAGTTAAACAAATGAGACAAAAATATTATACTTGGTCATGTATTTATTGAGGAAAATGATCCAATATTACATATTAGTGAGTGGCAAAAGTATGTGAACCTTTGCTTTCAGTATCTGGTGTGATCCCCCTGTGCAGCAATAACTGCAACTAAATGTTTCCTGTAACTGTTGATCAGTCCTGGACACCAGCTTGGAGGAATTTTAGCCCATTCCTCCGTACAGAACAGCTTCAGCTCTGGGATATTGGTGGGTTTCCTCACATTAATGCTCGCTTTCAGGTCCCTTCCACAACATTTCGGTTGGATTAAGGTCAGGACTTTGACTTGGTCATTTCAAAACATGAACTTTATTCTTCTGTAACCATTCTTTGGTAGAACGATTTGTGTGCTACTACTAATAATTTTGTGTCATTTTTGTGTAATTTTGGGTTCTCTTTATATGCTTTTAGGGACTTGAATGAAAATCTGATTTTTGATGTTTTACGTCATGCATATTTATGCAGAAATATAGAAACTTTCTGAAGGGTTCACAAACTTTCATCAGCACCACTGTATACTTTACATTCCGCTTTTGTGAGTATTATATAATGTGCAATCACGTAGTGGCTTTATCTGAACGATATATGCCTTGTATCTTGCTTAACAACCGAAGTTTACTTAGTTAGGAACAGGCTTTCATCATTCCTGTAAGTCTGTGAACTTCACTTTGTCCAAGCCGCCTATTAATCTTGAAAACTCTTTTGACTTACAAGATCTTTACGGGCAAAAAGTAAGCTGACGTTCTTGGACATCACCTTCCACCAACAAAGAACGTTTGTAAATGCATTCTTGTTGCGCATTACCTTTGACCAGAGGTAACATACAATCGATGGTGAATCATTAAAAGGTGACAACATAGGGTGGTTCAGGGAGCTCTGCTAAAGTGGACTTAACATTGGCATTTTTGGCAGAAGCTGGAACCTCAACCTTCTGTTCAACTAAGAGTTCAGTACCTTACACGTGATGGCTATCTTACAAGGTGACAACAGAGGGTTCAGCCCGGTGGCATTGTCTTAACTAGCGCGATACAATCGTGGCTTATGTTTGGCCTGCTGGAACACAGCTCTGTGCAACCTTACCTTTTTCTACAACACACAGCGTTCAGTACCTTAAACCACTGTGCTTGTTGAATATCTCATTCAACAAGAGTTTGTTTCCTTTCTATAATCGCTTCTACTGTATAACAGCACTCACCCTCTGGCTTTCCAGGTTTTCCACTTGATTTTGAAATGTGATTGTAATGATTTGCTTCCATTCAGCCACAAGAGATCTAACAGGATTGCCAGCAAGGTTGATAAGCAATCCGACCTGTCTCCTGTTGTAACTCTAATTCTTCCCAAAGGTGTTGGATGGAGTTAATGTAATGTAATAGTCTGTGCAGACAGTTCAGGTTCTTCCACATCCCATTCCACAGCAAGCTATTTATTTATGGACTTTCCTATGCATAAGTGGACATAGGAACAGACTGTCACCACAGAGTTGGAAGCACACAATTTAGAATGTCATTGTATATTTTAGAATTACAATCACAATTTGCTCTTGCTGGAGTAACAGACCCAGCCTAACACATCAGAAAATGTCCTAGATTCTTATTTCAGTAGAGTTAGCAGTATGCATTTGGGCAAAAAACATTTTCCTGGCATGTACTAAAGTCATCCGTCATGAAGCATGATTCTTCACTCTCTGGAGAATGCGTGTCCACTTCTCTAAAGTCCAATACTGGTGTGCTTAACATCACTTCAGTGGATGCTTGGTATTTAACAAGATGATCTTTGGCTTGTATTTGCTGCTCAAACATGGCCAGTGGGACTGTGTTAGTTACGGTAGAAGACCCAAGGTTCAAAGCCCCAGCACTGCCAAGCTGACACTCTTGGCCTCACGCAAGCCTTTCAGCCCTCAATTGGATTGTATGTTGTAGGATTGTATCAGCTGTAAGGCTCTGGAGAAGGGCATCTGCTAAATCAAACGAACCTCGCAATGATGAATTCTTGAGCTCACGTTCTTCTAGAGGCAGTTTGGAAATCTGTAGTGAGTGCTGCAAACTGGGTCAGAGGATGTTTACATGCTATGTCCTTCCTATATATATATATATATATATATATATATATATATATATATATATATATATATATAAAATTGTTAACAGTACAGCAGCTATATTAACACCCAAAGTAAGTATGACTATGAGATGGTGTGACAGAAAAAATGTGGGTAAAAAAACAATAGACAATACTTTCAAAATGGCATCTAGCAACAATGAGGTGCCTAAAATGGCAAAATGGCATCCACAAACAATAAGGGAATTATAATGAACAAATGCAGGCTGAGAAAGTGTTTCCAATCTCTCATTTGCAATAAATATAATATTTTCCTTTCAGTCTTCAGATCAAACTTAAATTTATTCCTTTCCTTCAGAATATACTTTATTTTATGTACTTATTAACTTGGGTTGTCAAACTACATACAGTATGTATTTCACCTCTCTTCAGGTCATGATGTAACTAATTAATTAACTTTCTAAGGTTTAACTTTTCTTCCTTGGGGCTGGCATTAAGTACAATCCTCACTCTTTATATTTTCTCATTAATTTCTTACATGCTGTAAACTTTCTCTTTTTCTTTCCCTTTCAGTCTGCTCCCCTTGTTTGATCCTTTAAACTCTTTTGGAATTTCAGTTTTACACTATCTTAGTCTTTGACTTTCTTTCTCAGTCCTATATTTAGCATTCTTTAGCATTCATTACTTTCTTTCTTTCTTTTATTTGCAAGATAATCTCTGACACACACAAAGATACACAGTGCCATAAGGCTACACTCCTACAAAGGTGCAACAGTAATCAGTGGCATTGTCCACCCTTTCATAAACTGCCCTGCAGGTGTAAGAAGTTGGAACACAATTAGTACACAAAGCATTCTGGGAAATGTATTTTCCATAAACATGAAAATAGATTGACCTAGCACAGCAGCATGCATGCCTGCTGTTCCTAGTGGCGGCACTGGTCCCATGCGGCCCTTGACCATTTCTACCTGATATCATGTACCTATTTGAATTGTCTGTTGTTGAAATAGCTGAATTAACTAGTAAGAACATGTGTCTACACACTTTTGGCCAAGTGGTATGCTCGTAATTCTTAAAATAGTTTCTTAACATGAAAAATATGGCTGTGCTTGGGACATTTTGCTCACTCTGTAAATCCATAAAAAGACAAGAGGACACATTTCAAAGTGAAATACACTGGTTATACTTTCCTTCAGGTGGAGCTGTTTCACTGGTCACTCACAGTGTGGATGTAGACAATCTATGCTCCTTGTACCATAAAAAATCTCAGAGGCACAGTAAGTATAAAAAGCAGATGTAGCTAGGTTCTGTAGAGTTTCTAATAGATTGTCAGTGTTTCTTCTCAGCTAGTCAGACGATTCCAACTGGAAAGTCTCTTTTTTGGCTCTTTATGTGTGAAAGGAAATATCCACCATATATTTCTGTTGATTAAGTAGACTCAACATTAATCTATTACCTTCCATCTTTACATGCATTATTCATAGCTAAATGTATAAACAGTTCACGTGGGCCTCACCAGCTTCAAATTCCGTTTATGTCTGAACAGCATTCAAAATAAATATGTGTGTCTGCCAAATCTTTTTTTCCCCTTTAAACCGTATAGCTCTGAATCAAGGCTGTTTAACATTTCCTGAAATCATCAGATGCCGATCTTAGCAGAATGTAAAAGCTCTTTCAGCTCCTATTATCCTGATTGATAAGTAAGTCTCAAGATGAGAACTGAGAGTCATAAAACAACTTGAATCCGCCAATGTTAGTGACCTAGGTGGCTTTCCAACAGTTTAACAGGAAATGTTATCCAGCATGCCAAAGTATAGCGAACAGCTGAAGATACAATTAAAACTATTAAAGTTCACACAGTTTTTAACAGAGGACACCAAACATATCTGAAATGATGCAACAATTAATAACTTATGGCAGGTCTTAGAAAAATTACGACATGGCTGGTCCCATCTTGACAACATTTCATGGACCCTAGCTGAGAGGATGAAAGTGATTCCACAAGCTAATGTCTGACGTCTTATATATTACCTGATAAGAGCACTGTTGATTTATGTTACTAATACATACATGGATAGCTAGACATCATTTACATTTATGTCATTTAGCAGACACCCTTTCACCCTTTCAGAGCAACTGAAACAGTCTTACAATCCAAGCAATTGTGGGGTAAGGGTCTTGCTCAAGGTCCCTTACAGTGGTAGCTACGCTGAGGTGGGATTTGAACCCTGGGCCTTCTGGGCCATAGTCCAGTCATCTTAACCGCTAGTCTACCACAGTCCTCAAACAAAGCATGATTGTGGATGGGGGTGATACAGTTACCTTCTACCTCCTTTGCGGAAAGGAGAGATAGTCCATCTTCATTTCCCTCTGTGGCTCCAGTCTCAGGAAGCTGACAATAACTAATGGTACTGAGATGCTACACTACTAATGAATTACCATTTTGTGTAATTTACATTTACATAATTTACCCTTATCCAGAGTGACTTACAACTGATACACTCTTACAATTCAAGCAATTGAGCGTTAAGGACCCCGCTAAGCTGTCAAGTCATTAGTCACATCAGATTTGCATAAGGTCATTTACAGTGAACATAATTTATAAGATCATTTAATACAAAACAGTTAACACTACTGACACGCAGGGGCACTTCTGCTCTGATCGTGCAACAGGCCCAGCCCCCAGACTCGGGGAACATTTAGACTCTTAAAACTCATGGTAAGACAGCACAGAAAGGAACAGGTGGCCTTGCCTTAAGAAAAGGGGAAGCCCTGCACCCTGCAGAGATGGCGACACAAACAGTAAATGCAATTCAAACCTTGCCTCACCACACAAATTACAGTTGCTGCCATGCCATGGTGTCTTCTACTTTTTCAACTCTCAGCACTCGTCATATCACGAGGCTGAGTCTGCAGCATGCCAGATCATGGGTACGTCGTGTGCATGACAGTAACAGTGAAACTGTCAGGTTGTAGCTACCGGGCTGTTCCCAGTGCCTATCATCCTGACATGACTCCTTTCTGAACTTTTTCCCTTTCCACAGCAGGCTGCTCAATTACAGCCTGCTGTGTCTCCCTTGTTTAAACCCTTCTCCCTGACCTTTACTTGTCTTCTCTTGTTATATGTCTCCTTGTTCTCCTGGCTTCTGTTTTCCTGGCTCCCATTTCCTTGACTCCTTTACTTTGTGTTACCTTAGTTATGGATTGTGTGTTCCTGTTTCCTGCACTTACCCTGTCCTGGGTGTTTATTCTGTGTTCAGTTTCCAGTGCTGGTTTCAACTGGTTTCAGTTCTGTACCTCTTACCTGTTAGCACTCTGTCCCTGCACCTGCTCTGGTTTTGTTAGCCTTGTGGTGTGCTCTATGTTTGTAGTGTGTTATTTTAGCTCTGTCCCTGTCTTAGCCTTGTTAGCGTCTTCATTTGTATTAGCTTAGCCACCTAGTCCTGCTGCTTACACCCTGTCTGTTTGCTAGCTTAGCTTCGTAGCCTTCCGTTTACATCTTGTACCCAATTTTGTCTGCACCCATTGTGTCCGCCACGTCTATTGTTAATAAAGCACTTGCAGTCATGTCATCTCTGTCTCCCTGGCCTGTACAAAACATGACAGTAAATATTTATCTTGAAGTAATTCTAAAATAAATCTGCTTTATTGAGATACAGAGCCACAGATCTTTGTCAGTTTAGAGTTTGGAATTATTTATATTTCTTCATTCTTGATAGAGCGTGTCAGCCCAGCAGTTTTGTTAAATGTTTGTTCGGTTATTGTTGAGTTACTAAACACTTTTACTTTCTACACAAAGAGTTAAGCATCATTTACACACCATGGTGCGTTTTGAGTAAAGAAAGGTTCTTCAACATTATATCAGGATTTAACTGTATCTCTCTTTTTTTCTTTATATTTTATATTATATTTGCTTTTATATATTTGCTTTTCAAATAAAGTTATAAATGTAGTATAATCATGTTAAAATTATTTATTTGATGTAGTTTATAGTTTCATTGTTTTAGTAATCAAGATTTATTTAAAAATCCAAAAAACATTGTTTTTTGCATTATATACATAAACTTATATAAAAATTGTTCTAAATCTATAAACATAAAAATTCATAAAAACTGAAAAATAGGAATATCTTTCCATTTTAAAACGTAGTGCTGCATTAAACATCTGAATCTTCCTGTAGAAAATATAATCCCTCTGTCATCAGTTCTCCTCTCACAGCTTTGTGGAACCTCTCAGTGCTCACAGATCTAAACTCATTTTCGTGGCTTTTACATTTTTTCTCTCTCACATCTTTCATCTTCCTCCCTGTTTATATTTGTTTCACCATTGTTAAACACATTTGAACTGTTATGCATTACTCTGGTTCCCTCTCACATTCCAGTCTCATGCATCTCCAAAGAGTCCCAGTCTGAGTGAATGAGTGAATGCGTTTGTGTTTGAGAGAGCATGTGTGTCTGTGTGTGGGTGGCTGGGTTATGTTTATAAATCATTTTGAGGACCAAATGTCCCCACAAGGATAGAAAGATATGGCATTGTTTATCGTAAAGGGACATTTTGCCCGTGCTTTCATGGAAAAATGCTTTTTGAAAACCATAAGAGCCGAGTGATTTCCTTTAGGTTACTGAGGTGAAGGTTATGGATAGGCGTAGAATTCATTAGCAATGTAATTTTACATCAGTGGAAAGTCCTCATAATCATAGGAAGACAAACTTTAACCCACAATTGCTTGGAAATGTACTTGCGAGATTGTATCAGTTGTAATTCACGCTGTATGAAAACCTCTGCTAAATTATTAAATGTAATGACGCTGGCCCACCACCTTGGTGACCTGGGTTTGAATATACGCCCCGAGGTGCCTCCTGGCTGGGTTGGAGGTCAAGCTGGCAGGACTAGCCATGTCTAAGGGGGCAAATGCCAGTCATCGAGGACATACCATGTGCTTTCCAGGATAGGCACTAGAGCCCCTGCCACCTTCACCAGAGAAAAAGCTTTGTGTGATGATGGCATTTCATTGATCAAAAATACAAAAACATGAACTGCGGAGTGTTTGGTATATCGTAGCGGAGCTTATGATAAGAAATGATAAGAAAGTTCATGTTTAAAACCCTCACATTAACCTACAGATAGTCAAAATCATTAACACAAAGCTTATTTATAATAAAAAGAAACTTGTGTCATTTAGTGAGCAATGGATTGAAAGTGAAAAGTAAAAAGAAACACTTATTCTATTGGTGAACTCAGGGCGGTAGCATAGCTGCTAAGCTAACTGCAGCCTGTGTTCTGGAGCATTCAATTCCTGTTTTGCTTTCGGTTATCTCTTACAAACTAACCTTTTTAGGACCCATGGAGACTTATTTGCACTAAGAATACAGTACTCTAGGAAAGACAAACATGATAAACACATGTGCAGATCTTCTTTGAGCTAGAGCTGTTATGAATCTGAATCAGTGAATCACTGTGTATCGAATCGTGAATCATGAATCGAGTTTTGGTCGAGGTGGTCGAGAACTGAGGTACCGCTGTACTTTATAATTAAAAAAGACATTCTTATAGGATTTCTTTGGCTATTTAAATGTGCGTAATGTGTGTGATACAGATGATCACAATAAAAACTTGCTTTGAATAATTCATGCCAGCTAATTTATTTTCAGATGGCGTTGACAATATGGAGGCTGAAAGTGATGTATGAAAAGGGGAAGGAGGGTAAAAGGGTACGTGTGGGATTTGTACCTGGCTTCATACTCAGGGTCAAAACATATGAGCTGTTTTTCATCCAGTTTAAGGAAACATATATTGTTTGTCTCTGATGATTGAAATAACACCTGCAATTCATTTCTGCATGCAGTATTTATGCTGGCATGATGGTGCCCGGGGTAGTTACTCCTTTTTCTGTGCAGCGAATAGGTCTCTTGACTTCTGTGGTGGTTTTAAAGAGCGCAATAAGAAAGCGAGGCAAATAAAAGATGAAATGATAATGTCTTTGTTTCCCTGGGATTTGTATGGGGTTGATTTAAATGGGCTCGTGTGCAGCCTTCGTGATTTACTGAAAAACAGTACCTAAACATATAGTGTGAAGAAAAATACTGCGCAGTATGGTTTGCAAGTACATGTTGTTTATCTTGTTTTTTTTTTTATGGAACATTACTGAATAGAAAATGTAATTTCTCTTTAGAGGTGACCATTGCACACAAATTGAAAAGCTCTGGAAATATCCAAGGGCAAAACTGGTAGACCTTGGCAAAAAATGAAAGCCCTATGTTTTCAAATAAATCCAGTAGAGAATGCTGCTTACATGTGTAATGACTATTTTCCCATTACACAGAATATGGGAAATCTGTAATGGTTTTCTATGAAAGACTGAAACAAAAGTACATTTCAGCCAATGAGCCTTTACACTCTGCTTAATGAATCGCTAACAATGAATCTACACTCATCCGAACTGGATCTGGACAAGGTTTTTGGTCTTTTGGCAGTCAGCAGGGGCAAATCTGCCTTTTATCATAGGAGAATCTGGCAAGCCGATCTAACTCAGAATAGTTGGAAATGAGGCTGAAAATAGGGTGTTTATTTAGCATGGCCTGCACAATGGAGAGAGCCTTCTACGCTGCAGAGTTTTATTACAGCCACAAACACAATAGTGTAACAGAGTTGATGATAATAAGTGCATCATAATGGTGCAATGATTGCTAGAGGGAAGAAATACCATAGTCATATGCAGTGCTTAATTTGTGATGGTCCTGCCGGAACAAAATTCGGCAACTCTCATATTTGGAGTGCAAGAATTCTGCTACCTGTTTATGTGGATCCAGCGACTCTGAGTTTTTATATGTAAAAAAATGAAAATAAGCAATATTAAAAAACAAATTGTAATTAAATGATACTTATTTGTGAGTAACCTCCTTTCCATAAGCCCAAGACGTTCATTTTCTTTGATGGTAACTGCAGTCCTAGCATTACTGTATCATCAGTCATACATTTACATTACATTTATAGCATTTAGCAAGCGCCCTTATCCAAAGCGAAATACAAATGATACAATCTTATAATTCAAGCAATTATGGACTAAGGGTCTTTCTCAGGGACCCAACAGTGGCAGCCTGGCAGAAGTGTGATTTGAGCAATGGACCCTCTGGTCCATAGTCCAGTACCTTAATCACTTGGCCACCACAGGCCCATGTTTTGAGTGTTCAAGCATCAGGAGTGCTAGCAATCAGTGTGGTTTGGAAATGGCAAAAAAGACCACTCATAGTTAGAAAAGGTAAGTAAGTATTTTTAAATTAATATAGATATTGTATTTTGAAGGCTACTGTATTAGATGGAGCACTTAGAGCACTGTTGTGGCTGTACGTTCCGGGACCTTTTCACTCCCTGCCTGTTTGCTGGATTATTGTGTGTGCAGTGTTCCCTTACCTCATGTTTTACAAATTAACCACTAGCCATATGTATATGAATATACACACAAGGTGACCTAGAAGTCCAGCGTTATAAGGAAAAAAGCAGAAAAGAAAAACATTTACAGAACTTGGCCAATATGTGCAGCATTATACTAACCATAGAAATGCAACATTTTTAATCAGTCAGACCTATGCATTGATCCGGCTTCCTTAAATTTATCAACAATTTGCTAACACAACTAGTATTATCATTGTGATGCAATCTGATAAATTCACACTGTCCAGGATGTGTCCTCTGCCTGTGGCCCAGGGATTCGGGATAGGCTCTTCCAGACCCCTTTGCCTTCCCTGACCATATAAGCAAGGGGTAAATATAAGTTCTTAAAGTCTGAAACCATTCACAGGTACTACTCTTCCCCGATTTAACATGGGGTACATTCCAACAATCCCTCATAGTGTAAATGTATCATTTTATTAAACCACGGACTTGTCATATATATCATAGCGTAGCGTATCTTAAAAACATGCTTTAAAACCCTTACAATAAAATCAGCAGGCAACAATCATTAACCTAAAGCTCTTTATAAATAAAGTTATCAGGGTCACTCTTTGGCCACTATGCCAGTATTTGACCCCATCATACGGCGGCGTTGGGGTCCAAATCCTGGCCACTAGTGGCCAAAGAGTGACAACTGATAAAAGTATTGAATATCTCATATAATTTATTGAATAATATGTTGAAAATGAAAAATAAAAACAATTATTGTTGCAGCCATGGCTTAAACTCACTGTACCTGTAGTGAAATGCTTTTATTTTGCAATTCTTTCAGATTTGATACAATGTTCATTCATTCATGTTCTTATCTGCTTAAGAAAAGGCTGGAGTTGTGAGGGGACCACGCTAACCACTGTGTCAACGTGCTGCCACCAAATTAGATACAATGTCAATTAGAAATGGTGTAATCAGTATTTCAATTTGAGTGAAATGTTGAAAAAACATAAATTTCAGAATTTTTGTTTCATGACACTGTGCACATGAGAAGGCCCACAATTCATAGGTCTAATGGTTATAGAATGTGGGGCCTAACCAGCAGCACAGGATGCAAGGTGGGAACTACCTCTGGTGCCAATTCATCGTATGGCACATGCACATAAACCTGAAATCTTTGCATGTTTTAAATGAGTTAATATAGAATTTTATGATGTAATTTATAAGTAATTATGAATGTATGTGTTGTAATGACATGTCGTGGTAATGATAGTTTTCACTTTTTCAGGAAAAAAGATGTCGCCTCACAGTAAGAAGGTCCAGGGTTCAATCCAAGGTGGAGCGGTCTGGGTCCTTTCTGTCTCTAGCCACACCCAGGCTGATTATTGCCACACCTGTTCTCAATCAGGACATCACTTAAATAGGACCTGCCTGACAAAGTGAAGTACACCAAAAGATCCTTAAAAGCTACACATCATGCTGAGATTCAAAGAAATTCAGGAACAATTGAGAAAGAAAGTAATTGAGATCTATCAGTCTGGAAAGGGTTATAAAGCCATTTCTAAAGCTTTGGGACTCCAGCAAACCACAGTGAGAGCCATTATCCACAAATGGCGAAGACATGGAACATTGGTGAACCTTCCCAGGAGTTGCCGGCCGACCACAATTACCCCAAGAGCGCAGCGATGACTCATCCAAGAGCTCATAAAAGACCCCACAACAACATCCAAAGAACTGCAGGCCTCACTTGCCTCAGTTAAGATCAGTGTTCATGCCTCCACCATAAGAAAGAGACTGGGCAACAATGGCCTGCATGGCAGAGTTCCAAGACCAAAACCACTGCTGAGCAAAAAGAACATTAAAGCTTGTCTCAATTTTTCCAGAACACATCTTAATGACTTTTGGGAAAACATTCTGTGGACTAAGACAAAAGTTGAACTCTTTGGAAGGTGTGTGTCCCATTACATCTGACATAAAGTAACACAACATTTCAGAAAAAGAACATTATAGCAACAGTATAATATGGTGGTTGTAGTGTGATGGTCTGGGGCTGTTTTGCTGCTTTAGGACCTGGAAGACTTGCGGTGATAAATGGAACTATGAATTCTGCTGCCTACCAAAAATCCTGCAGGAGAATGCTCAGTCATCTATTCGTGATCTCAAGATGAAACGAACTTGGGTTCTGCAGCAGGACAATGATCCAAAACACAGCAGCAAGTCCACCTCTGAATGGCTGAAGAAAAACAAAATGAAGTCTTTGGAGTGGCCTAGTCAAAGTCCTGACCTGAATCCTATTGATATGCTGTGGCATGACCTTAAAAAGGCCGTTCATGCTCAGAAACCCTCCAATGTGGCTGAATTACAACAATTCTGCAAAGATGAGTGGCCAGAATTCCTCCACAATGCTGTAAAAGACTAATTGCAAGTTATCACAAACGCTTGGTTGCAGTTGTTGGTGCTAAGGGTGGCCCAACCAGTTATTAGGTTTGGGGCAAAAGTTGTGTGTGTATATATATATATGAAGAAATTTTAAAGTCTGGGTTGGGGACACCAACACAGAAATGTACTAATGTTTAAAACATTAATAAAAATGGTGGACAAGGTTTATTTTTGTTATTTCTTTGTTTTGTTTTGTTTATTTGTTTGTTTTCTGGTGATGCAATAAATGATATTTTCAATACCTAAGCTATTTATTTATATAAAGCATTTCTAACATGAATTCATAACCTGGGGAATTGAAGAATCATACAAACAAACACACTGAAACATTTTAGAGATGCCAGCTGAACTAACACGTTTTGAAATGTTGGAAGAAAGTGGAGTATGCTGAGAAAATCCATGCAGACATGGAGAACATGCAAAGTCCACACTTACAGAGTCCTGGCCAGCATCTCTGGAGCTGTGAGATGACAGCGCTAATCACTGCGCCACTGTGCCGCAATGACAGTACAGCCATCATTTTAATTTCAGCCCTGAAGAACAGAGAGCTTGTCTTATGAGCAGAGACTGCCACCAAGTGGAAATTCAATGATGGTGCAACGTGGAATCGTTTTGGCACACACTCGATGTGTAAAAATTTAATTAACTTCATACATTCAGCAAAGCAAGTCATGAAAACTGACTTTTATTTATACAATATAGATTTTTCTTTCTCCTCCACGCTTTAATCCACTTGGTCGGAGTTCTTCTGAACCTATCCCTAGAATCCACAGACAAGCCAGCACCATGAACCACTGGCACCCTGAACCCACAACAAACTTGGCCCCCCATATGACATTATAATACTATATTGCTGCGTTTCTTGTGTAATATAAACCTAAACCTACCACTAAAGTAAAAATGAATCCCAGTAAAACAAAAACAAAATAAACAAAACACCCTACTATTACTAGCTAATCTGTTACAATCTTGATAGCTCAAATAAGATATAATAATGTTTCTGTATTAAATCAGACTTTTTTAACACCTCATCTCCTCTTGGCAGATAGACAGATGACATATAACAGTATGATGTCAGTCTTTCCACACCTCTCCAGCCATGCGGTCTGGCCCGTGGCTGAATTCTCACTCTCTTGCTCTTTCTGCTTTTCCTCTTTGCTTGTTAAATTGGCTCTCTTGAGCCCATTTATACTGACACTCTGCCAGGCTTCATGGCCCATCAGGTTTCCCCTATGCTGGGTGTTACAGCTGGAAATCAGGGACCATAAACCTGTGGTATAGATTATGGAGAGTTTAAGCACACCCAAACATGATTTATTATTAATAATAGCAATTCTACCCAAATAATATACAGTTGTACTGCCAAAAACTAAAGTATGGATTCATTATTGTCTAAAGATAACAGGTGTAAGCCCATGATATCAACACACTCACCTCAATCCCATATGGCCACGTTTCATCATGTGTCAGAATTTGGCTTCTTTCACATCTTCTTATAAAATTTCCATTATATGTACAGCAAGAATCTCAGAAAAAATCTCACTTTCATCGTGTGTCTCCAGAGCATATTCTGACATTTTGGGAATGCTTTCATACAGGTTTTGAATGGTTTGTGGTTTAATACTGGGTCATTCTTCAAAAAGACAACCTTCCAGTTATTTGAGGGATGAATGAGCAGGAGATCAGCTGTACAGTCTGTTCTCCAGAATTTCCCAGAAAAGCACAGTGATCTTTAAATCTGGTGAATAAGGAGACAAGCGGCACAGTGGCTCAGCGAGAAGGTCTTGGCTAGGCATCAAAAAGGGTCCAACCTGGTACTAGCAAGATGTACTAAGGTGGCTGGTGAGTGTATATTCTCAATAAAAATTAAGTTTATACAACTTCTGCAGGTAGCAATGTTAAGCATTAACTATTTAAGTTATACAACTATTAAGTTATCAATTAAATATTATATAATTATGAAGTGGATCATATGGAATTGTGCCCATACAGTGGTGCTTGAATGTTTGTGTACCCCTTAGAATTTTCTATATTTCTGCATAAATATGACTTAAAACATGCTCGGATTTTCACACAGTCAGAAAAGTAGACGGAAAAAGTAGATCAGAAAAGTGGCACGAACAAAGGAGATTTCTGAGGACCTCAGAAAAAGAGTTGTTGATGTTCCTCAGGCTGGAAAAGGTTACAAAACCATATTTAAAGAGTTTGGACTCCACCAATCCACAGTCAGACAGATTGTGTACAAATGGAGGAAATTCAAGACCATTATTACCCTCCCCAGGAGTGGTCGACCAACAAAGATCACTCCAAGAGAAAGCTGTGTAATAGTTGGTGAGGTCACAAAGCACCCCAGGGGAATTTCTAAGTAACTGAAGGCCTCTCTCACATTGGCTAATGTTCATGAAGAAGAAGAACACTGAACAACAATGGTGTGAATAGCAAGGTTTCAAGGAGAAAGCCACTGCTCTCCAAAAAGAACATTGCTGCTCGTCTGCAGTTTGATAAAGATCACGTGGACAAGCCAGAAGGCTATTGGAAGAATGTTTTGTGGATGGATGAGACGAAAATAGAACTTTTTGTTTTAAAAGAAAAGCTTTGTTTGGAGAAAGGAAAACCCTGCATTCCAGCATAAGAACCTTATCCCATCTGTGAAACATGGTGGTGGTAGTATCCTGGTTTGGGTCTGTTTTGCTGCATCTGGGCCAGGACGGCTTGCCATCATTGATGGAACAATGAATTCTGAATTATATCAGACAAATCTAAAGGAAAATGTCAGGACATCTGCCCATGAATTGAATCTCAAGAGAAGGTGGGTCATGCAGCAAGACAACGACCCTAAGCACACAAGTCGTTCTACCAAAGAATGGTTAAAGAAGAATAAAGTTAATGTTTTGAAATGGCCAAGTCAAAGTCCTGATCAAAGTTGTGGAAGGACCTGAAGCGAGCAGTTAATATGAAGTTGTTTTGTACGGAGGAATGGGCTAAAATTCCTCCAAGCCAGTGAGAAACAGGTACCGGAAATGTTTAGTTGCAGTTATTGCTGCACAGTGGGGTCGCACCAGATACTGAAAGCAAAGGTTCACATACTTTTGCCACTCACTAATATGTAATATTTGACCAAGTATAATTTTTTTGTCTCATTTGTTTAACTGGGTTCTCTTTATCTACTTTTATGACTTGTGTGAAAATCTGATGATGTTTTAGGTCATATTTATGCAGAAATATAGACAATTCTAAAGTGTTCACAAACGTTCAAGCACCACTGTACATTTGGACACACCTAATGCTATGTTTAAATTATTAAATATGTTTTAAAGCGTATATAGTTACAGTACTAATGCATGTAGTGTAAAACAAAAAATCAACAGCAAAACACACACACACAGTAGTTTTTCAAATGTGTATTATGGAAGTATCAACCCTTTAAAATGACTTTTAAAAAGGTGAAACTTTTACAGTTATTGAAACTTTATTGAAACTTTCTGGCACATTGCCTTAGTCTGCTACTATAGTAGGTAGTAAAATAGTATGCCAGTCAAAGGAGAAAACAACAGGCGGCGTATTGTCATGCATACTACCTAGCACGATAGTATACACTTTCTATAGCCTACTTTTGTTATAGCAACGGACAACGCGCGCACACTTTTAACCCCGCCCACCAAATTTGGCCAGCAGCTGTTAAAACTCAAACAAGTGTTTAGTGGCATAAAAGTGCACTGTCAGACTCAAACCGGTGCAAAGAAAACAAAACACATCGAACACGTTTTAAACAAACACACCCGAGGTTGTTGGATATTATTACTTGTACTTTTAAGAATTCATTTTGTACTGATTTGCTGAGGCGTACACTGGGCAGGTGTCACTGGAGCCCAGACCATTCGTCAGTGGGGAGATGTGAAGTCATTTCTACATTGACACTGGGAATTTACACAAGGTAGGACGAATATTTATTTAAAATCCTCATAATTTATTTGATAACGCCTTGAGTTTTGTTGTACCAACGTGTCCTTTAATGAATTATAGCCCAACAGGAAGTTTTAACAAGTGTTTGTGTACCTTTCGTTAATCTACCCGAAAGGTTGCGGTTGTATCCCAAATCGCTTTGTACTGCCTACATAGGTGCACCTTGTTGGGCGGAAAATAGTGGTATATTTGCCCTCATATAGTGCACTGTGTTTTAGTAGGGCACTATTCTGGATACAGCCTACTGACTCGGCATGTGAATGATGGAATCTGAAGAAAAGCTTTCATAGCGCAGAGACACCGAGCGTTTTTTTTCTAAACTCTTAATTCTTAAACCCTAAATTCTTCACTTGGACTTTTGATCATGAAGAACATGAACGCTCACATAACGTTAGTATGTGAGAGAGTTTGACCAAGGCACAGGTACTTGTGGCAGGAAGTGAATGTTTGCTTTGCTTGCTGTACAACAGGAGAGTATAGATGAATGACAGTTTTAATAGCAGAGTGCTGATATGACCGAGTAGGCTGTGTTTGTGTACTTCCACTCCTTTGGATTGTGCTAGTTAATCTCAAGGAACTTTTGTGCCTACAAACCAAAAATGTCGAGTTTCTTACCGAAGAAGTTTTAACTGAAAAAAAAGTATACTGTATTTTCATACCTCTATGAGGTGAGCACACGAATGGAATATAAATAAAACCCAAATATCCCTCAGTCACCTAACTACAGTCTAAATTGAGGACTGTGGTAGCCTAGTGGTTAAGGTACTGGACTCTGGACCAGAAGGTCGAGCAGAGAAGCATCAGCAGAGTGAGCAGGGTCAAGATCTGCCAACAAGACGAGCTGCCAGCTGAGGAGAGAGCAGGGAAGGCGACATTGTCAGTAGGATTAAAGTGCCATCTACCAACGGTCTGAAAACTTAACGGGGTAGAATTTCATTGCTGGAAAGACATTTGTCACATTTCAGGACTGGCGAGGGTGAGAGCCGAGGTCGGTGGCTTTTCGAGGTGCATGGAGGGAAATCTGTTCTGCCATTACAGGTGGCAAGAGATGAGTTTGGTGAGATAACAGGGGGCGAGATAACAAGGTTAGACTGTATAACAAGTGTTGATGAAATAGTAAAGCGAAGGTTATAACAGAAATGGTATGTTACAGAGAATGGAAACTGTAACAAGAAGGTTAGAATGGAAAAGGTAAAGAGAAGGCTAGAGCAGAAACTCTAAAGGGAACGTTAGAATGGAAAGGTAAAGAGAGATTTAGTATAGAAAGAGTATAGAGAAAGTTATAATTGGAACTGCGAAAAGAAGATTAGAACGGAAATGGTAAAGAGAGGGTTAGAAATGAAAGAGTATATAGAAGGTATACCATGACAGAAGGAACCAATAAAGAGGAGGTTAGAACAGAAACAGTAAAGACAATTTATAATGGAAACAGTAAAGAAAGGTGAAGGGCCCAAACTGTGTAAAGAAAATATTTCCCACACCGTTTCACCACCACCACCAACCTTGAACTGTTCAAACCAAAACTGAATGGATAAACAATTTCATGTTGTTTATGCAAAATTCTGACCCAGAAATCGAGACTCATCAGACCAGGCAACATTTTTCCAGTCTTCTATTGGCCAGTTTTGGTGAGCCCATGCAAATTGTAGCCTCAGTTGCCTCTTCTTAGCTGGGGAGTGCTATTGGGTGTTGGCTTTTGCTGCTGTAGCCAATCTGCTTCAAGGTTTGACATGTTGTGCATTCAAATATGCTCTACTGGGTACCTCAGTTGTAATGAGTGGTTATTTGTATTACTGTTGCCATTCTATAAGCTTGAACCCATCTGACCATTCTCCTCTGACCGCACAGAGAATTGCTGCTCACTGGATATTTTCTATTTTTGGGGCCATTCTTTTTAAGCCCTAGAGATGGTAATATGTGGAAAATCCCAGCAGATCAGCAGTTTCTGAAATCCTCATGCCTGTCTAGCCATGGCAACCAAGTCACTTAAATCACCTTTCTTCACCATTCTAATGCTCGGTTTGGACTCTAGCAGGTCATCTTGACCATGTGTACATGCCTAAATGCATTGAGTTGCTGCCATGTGATTGGCTGATTAGATTTTTGTGTTAATGAGCAGTTGAATAAGTGTACCTAAGTCTGAAGTTGTGATCGAACCAGGGGAGATTTCTGTAGCTGTGTGGCAACTGTGCTTACCACTTACAGGGCTGACCCAGAAAAGAAAGAGCAAAGAGAAGCTTAGAATAGAAACTGATTGGGGACTGTGGTGGTGCAGCTTTTGAAGGTGATTGTATTTAGTGGGAACTTTATGAAATCTCTGCAGGTTGCTGGTCATTTTAAGTTGGTTTGGTGGGCAGCACTCTTGACTCAGACAGCTGACTGGGTATTGTTTGTATGCTGCAAAGTCCTCCGATTTAATTTGTTTTGTGATATGTATAAAGATTACAATGCAGTGTCCTTAAGTGTCTTACTAGGTCAGTGGGGAACTTGGTCAAAACCAGAACGACAGCCTAGAGCACTATAGCCAGAGCTGTTTTCACAAGTGTATTTTTTAAAACTACAGTACTATTTATTCTGTATTCTGTGTATTGAGCCTAATACAGTCATTTTAATGTAAAGTATATAACATCTATGCAGTATAATCACTGGTCATGCAGTTAGTGATTCTATATTATCATTATGCTATTTATGATTGTCGGTGATTATTCCCTCAGCATTTAGTGTCCAAGTTTACTTACCGTACTGAATAGGAAAGACGTTTTCAAGTACAGCAGTAATGATATTTAATGATATTTAACTGAATTGGCTGTGAAAAGGTTCTTAGTTCAGACTCATGACATTAGCTTCAATTATCTCTAGCTCAGTCTGGGCCTTATTGTCAGTTACGTGCCTATGATACTACTGAGCTAATGAATGGATGCCATTATGAACACTGTGGTGCTTGGGGTTTCATATTATGGAGACATTTAGATCTGCGTTCAAAAGGTAACTGTTTTGTGTTACATATATACAATCGACTCCAGTATTACTGGCATTCCTCTAGAAAGTGAGCAAAAATAAAGGTAATGCATCCAATGAGTCTTGTTCCACAAATATTTGAGAAATTGCTATCTATTCATTACAAAAAACATTCCTGCAGAAGTGGTGCTGTGTCTTTGGAATAGTTAGTTCTGTCAAAACCGTATGTGGCAAAATCATTGGCACACTTGAAGAATGCTATAAATAAAAACAAAGGAATGTGTTTTGTTGGGGAAAATGTTTTTTGATATTGCTCTTACTGTCTTGGACCTTTATTGTTGTCTATGACTATTTCCTGTTTCAGTGGGGTACAAGTATGAGGTAACACACAGATACAGTAAAGACAGTATACACAGTAGTAAACACTAGTACACATAGTAAAGAAGTTTGCCCGGAAAGGGACGGATCTGCATTTTGCCCCATGCACAGTGAGGATGGTGCTAAGAGAGGGGGAGAGAACCCCCCAAAGATGACAGTTTCACAACTGCAAAGTTATGTTAAATCTTTGGATTTCACCATGACAAAATCAACAGTGAGAAGCCACCTCCATGACCAGAAGTTTTTTGGATGAGTTCCATGAAAGAAGCCCTTCCTGAGACCAACATACAAACCTGCCAGGCAGCATAGGAATTACAGCTGGAATCGTATGTTGTGGTATAATTAATTCCATTCAATACCAAAACATTTTAACCAAAAATCTGTTTGGCTCTATTGGAAGACTGAAAATGGGCTGTGCTTGGGTCTTCCAACAAGACAGGGACCCAAAGCACACATCAAAATGGACAAAAATCGACCACCTTACAGTGCTTACCAACTTACAATTAACCTGCTATACACTGAATTTTGCACAGACCTTTCACCTTCAGTATACTACCTGACAGATCAATGACACTGCAAGAGTATAATCTGGCTGGATGGCTCCCATCCTTATGCATAGTTTTGGGTCATTTTTAATAGCCACTCTACTATGTGAGGCAGCAACTGCAATGCCAAAGGCAAGACAGCAGATGATTTTATGAACAAAAATGATGATACAAACACCCAGGGCACAGAACGTATCCTGCATTTGTCCTGACCATATGTGAACCAGATGTCCTTCTTGACTTTTTGTGACAAGTGGGAGTGAGCACTTTCCCCTAGTAGTGACCCTAGTGGCTGGGAATATACGGCAAAGGGCACAAAGATGGAATCTCAGAAAAAGCAAAGTGGTACTCAATTTTGCTTCTCAAAGACATTGGTACAGCTAAGCAATGGGGGAAATCCATGGTGTTTTAATAGATATCCAACTATGGAGAACCTAACAGGTTTGCAAGATAGTAAATGAAGCAAAATGCAAAGCTAGGGAAAGCCTGTTAATAGTTAACATCCATCACACCAGTGTTGTAATCACACAATTTCTTGTAATAATTCACTTGTATTAATTCCACTGTAAAGCTGATTTGTTACTTTATTTTGTTTTGTTCAATGAGAAGTTGCACTTTTGTATGAATCACAGTGTCTAAAATAAATTCCAGTAGAGTTTGGAAGCAAATGATGAGTGTGTGTGTCGGAATTGTGGGGCGGGGTAAATGTTAGTAATAGACAAATATTCTAAAATCTACAAAAGGGGGCACTGCAGAACAAGTTTGGGAACCACTGCATTACACCATCAACAAAGGTCTGGATTATGATATGTAAGACGAAGGCAGAGCAAGCAACAACACGTCACCCGTCAGAGAAATGCGAAATAGTTGACAAGTTAGCAGAAACTTTTGAAAGGATTCCGTCTGGGTTAAACTGTTCCCCAGAATTTCACTTGGTTCCAGAACAACTGGAACGAACCCAGATAGACTTCCACTCAGAAAATTCTGATCATTTCAACCAACCCTTCTCACTGTTAGAAGTTCTGGTCTCCATAAGTCCCGTGACTCTGCTGCACACAGGATCTGTTATCAGTTTATCAAACCCTTCCCAGTGCATGCTGCCTCTCCTCCTGAAGTACGTCTGTGTATCAGGAAATGTGCCACATTCCAAAACAATCAAGTCTAATCACGCATGCCAGTGTATATAGTTATAGGTTAGAAAGAACATACAGGTAGTAGGGGGGGCAATCAAATTAGTACTACTTGTAATAGGACAGGCACGTAAACTCACAAACCGTTTAGTTTGCTACAGAAAAGTGGCGGAAAAATCATCCATGCAAACCTGAGTAACTTGTCCAAAATGCCTAAATTAGCAACTACTGTCGTCTACATCGATTCTTGTTAGTGTACCGGTAGGCAACTGGGTCCAGTACGCTTCATACCTCACACCACTCTACGTGATTCTTCTCTCGCGGGCGGGTGAGCAGGATTCGAGGGGCGCCGTCCAGACGGTCATCATGGCAACTGTCAGTCCTACCTGTCACTTCTGTCACGACCCGTGAGTCCTGATAAGTCACTTCAGCGCGCCTAGTTTACTCCGGGGCTTCATGCGTGTCATACTATGATCGCCCGCTCTGCATTTGCTACTGTCGTCCTGCGTCCTATAGCTCGCGCGCTGTAAGGTTCACTCGCTGATTTGCAGACGATCTATGGCCTTCTGCGTCCCCACGCCGCTCTGGGGCACTTTTCACTGTCTCTATTCTCTAACATCTATCCTCTCTTTCATGGGGGGGGGGGGTGTAGGGCACTCACACACATTGCACCATTAATGGACCTTCCCGGCCCCCGGCTCACTCCAGAGTCAAAAACTATCATTTTTTTGTAAGGCATGGGTTAGTAACTGACGTTTACGATAGTCTCTACAGGAGCAACCTGTATAGCCATCTGTGCTGCATGGTAATAAGAATAACAAAATAGTAAACCCTGAGTTAATAGTTTGTTGGGTGTTTTGAATAATATGTACGGTAGTAGAGGTAAGAACACAAGCAGTCATCTATTTAAATAATGCATGCTCTTTGTCGTCTTGGATCTATATACTGTAACTTAGAACTGCAATATCTGTGCGATTTAGTACAACATGCTTTTTTCCCTCCGAAAATAACAATTAAGTTTTTAATTACTCAACAGGAATTCTGCAAAGACACTCGATGACACACAAAACTTTGTTTCAGTTTGTAATAATTACAAACTAGTAAGTTTTACCTAATTGAAACCAGAGTGGCGAGCCTGGTTTGGCTGTCAGATGCTTTGCAGCGTTTTTACATGAACCTTTTAAAGGTTATCTAATTAAGACCAGGTATGCCATGCTGTTTATTGCCTTGAAGTAAAGTGTAAAAAAGAAAAAATATAGCAGAGGAAAGACATTTATTCTCTCAAGAAATCCAGAGGTCAAATACCAGACACACTTGTGAACAATGTTGCTTAAATCAATGTCAGAACTTCTGTCTCTCTCTTGCGCTGACTCTGTAGCTCAGCTCATCTTTGCAGCTTCATTGACTAATTAAAGAGGCGGTTGCTAAGAGATGGCAGGCTGCAGACATTTCTGAGAGGCTATGTGATGTTGAAACTCAGTGTTCTCTCAATTTTCCATCCACAGCTGACCCATGTAAGGAAGGAGGCAAGAGCGTCACACATACACATAGGACACTATGGCGCTTTCAAGGGACCTGTGACCCTCTAATGTGAGCTTGGGCAATCCCAGCCCAGAGGAAGGGCACACGAATGGAAGTTCAGCATGTGCGAAAGCTCTCGGAACCAGAGTGACCGCAGCACGGTGCTGGAGAAGAGTCAGGAATTCTTTCGGATCTGTGACGTTGAAGACAAAGGCTTCGTTACGCGACGGGACATGCAGGTAAGGCACAGGTTAAATATGATTTGGTGTGCTTATGCTTCTAAAGTGAAGCATCGCTAGCTGTAAGTACAATGGTGCTTGAAAGATTGTGAAGCTGTTAGAAGTTTGTATTTTTATGCATTTTCCTATTCGGTATGGCAACATCCACAATATAATGTTTTTGCCTGGATTAAAAAAATCTCAGGATTTTAAAACTTACACAACTTCTTTTACCTTCAGAATGTTAGAAGCAGGGATGCTCCAGTGGTGTTCCCAACACCAAACTGCACTGTAGAGCCAGAAAAAAGTTACTGCAGTAAAATGGTGCTTGAAAGATTGTGAACACTTTGGAATTGTTTCTGCATAAATATAACAAGATTTTCAGTACTATATCCTAAAATTAGATAAAGAGAACCAAATTAAACAACTGAGACAAAAATATGTATTAAGGAGAAGTATCCAGTATTACATATCTGTGAGTGGCAAAAGTATGTAAACCTGTAGGATTAGCAGGGTTACCACAGTCACCTCACAGCTCTAAGGTCCCTGGTTTGATACCAATCACAGACTCCGAGTTGGAGTTTACATGTTCTCCCCGTCTCCATATGGGTTTACTCCCACATTCCAAAGACATGCATTAGGTTGACTGGGCACTAAATTGGTCCATTGGTCCTTCTGTCTGTCATGAATATAGCCATTGATGCTGATGCAACTTTAAATGAAACTAATAAACAAGCATTAGTGCACTATCAGGAGAACACTGAACGACAGTGATGTGCATGACAGGGCTGCAAGGAGGAAGCCACAGATCTTGAAAAACATTGTTGCACATTGTGGTTTGATAAAGATTGCATGGACAAACCAGAAGGCTATTGGGGGGGGGGAACATTTTGTGAGTGGATGAGACCAAAATGGCACTTTGTGGCTTAGAATAGAAGTGTTATGTCTGGAGGAAGGAAAACACTGCATTCCAGCGTAAGAAACGTATCCCATCTGTGAAACAGGGTGCTGGTAGTATCAGGGTTTGGGCTTGTTTTACTGTTTCTGGCAAAGACTACCTGCCATCATTGATGGAAGAATGAATTCTGCATTATATCAGTCAATTCTAAAGGAAAATTCTAAAGGACATTTTTCTGTGAATTGAGATTCAAGAGAAAGTGGGGCCCATGCAGGAAGAGCCTATTTAGGGCTGACTTTAACTCATGTGCCATGTAAATGACAGCTTCTCGATGCAGATTGAATGGGCATACAGCCCTTTTAGATCATTCAGATTGTATTTAGTGATGTGTGGAAGATATAGAATACATATTCACAGCGCTTATTCCACAGAGCTTGTGTGGTTGGAGAATGGATACAGGAGGAAGCTTTGTGATCCCATTGCGTCTGTTGTATTATTGTGCAGATTGAGCAGCCCTTTCGATTTGCATCTATTGAGGATGTTCTCTTTGATGATCCACTCATGAGCCCACGCTCTGAAGAGTTTCTTTGAGAGCCATAACACTTTTGATGCGATGTTTATGGAAATCATCAGCTCCACTTCTTTATTCATGTTAATTTCCTACTAATTTCAATACACACTCATCCGCAGTATTGAATATATTTACAGTTCCTTGTGCGTCCATCATTATTCGTCTGAATGGAAACCATACTGAGACATTTGTATATTTACTGAACAGGCATCATCAACCAACTCAACGGTTAGGCATAATTAATAGTTATATCACTAATTAATATAAATTATACGGTTCTGTTCCACATCTCATAAGTAGTGTTACAGTGAATGTATCAGTGAATTTCATTTCAGCTAAGCACTGACCGGTGTGGGACTGTGGTGGCTTAGCAGTTAAGGTAACTGATTGTGGACCAGAAGGTTCAAATCTCACCTTTTCCAATTGGAAATAATAAAGTTGGATCCAAAATAGCCGACTTCAAAATGGCCGCCATGGTCAACACCCATCTTCAAAAGTTTCCCCCCTCCCATATACTAATGTGCCACAAACAGGAAGTTGATATCACCAACCATTCCCATTTTATTTAGGTGTATCCATATAAATGGCCCACCCTGTGTACACACACATGCACACATATACATATATATCGCAGAAAAAAATTGCAATGTCAATTTTTTT
>JAJAGP010000910.1:173032-265376 GCA_025084515.1 Ancistrus triradiatus | reverse complement strand
GGAGGAATGGGCTAAAATTCCTCCAAGCCGGTGTGCAGGACTGATCAACAGTTACAGGAAACGTTATTGCTGCACAGGGGGGTCACACCAGATACTGAAAGCAAAGGTTCACATACTTTTGCCACTCACTAATATGTAATATTGGATCATTTTCCTCAATAAATAAATGACCAAGTATACTATTTTTGTCTCATTTGTTTAACTGGGTTCTCGTTTTCTACTTTTAGGACTTGTGTGAAAATCTGATGATGTCTTAGGTCATATTTATGCTGAAATATAGAAAATTCTAAAGGCTTCACAAACTTTCAAGCACCACTGTAAAAAGTGAACCTGGAAGAGATTATAAAGGAGGGGAATGCTGCCTAAATGCACACCCAAAGGTACAGCATTAAATTGAAGAAAGTCGATTATTTTAAATGTATTTTGAAATCATGATGAGAATTTAAATAATCATGTAAGTTGAGAACTGAAATGAAAAAAATACCTTATTTAAGTATATTCTGAAGGACAGGAATAGAATTCAGTTGTATCTGAAATAAAAAAGGAAAATATAACGTTTGAGACTGGAGGACCATCTCAGCTATTGTTTATGAATGCTTTTTTAGGCATCTAATTGTTGCTAGGTGCCATGTTGGAGCTCAGTCTATTGTTTTCTATCCCTGCCATTTTTGGATACTGTATCCCATGGGGTGCTTGCTCTGCATGTCAATGCAGCCACCTTGTGGCATCTTGAAACAGCATGTCTTATCAACCGTTTGCTCTAGAATCAACCCCCACTCAGACTGCACAGTGAAATAAAATGCACAAGCAAACTCTCTGTCTCCCTCCCTCGTATATGAATGTTTATGAAGCATACAAACACAGAGTCAATTACCATTATTTATTAATATGTACTTTATATGGGAGTTTGTTTCTCCCACTAAGCTGGTTTTGCCCTCCAGTGCTCATTTGTGGCTAAAACGAGCGGCTCGGAACTCTGCACCTGTTTCTAAGACACTACCCCATGTGACACACAATCTTTTAGTGTAAATACATAGTTGATTGTTGACTTAGTCTGTAGTGTTGCGCCTGCAAGACCAAGATAAACATAGAGAGTCTGCAAGCAACTCATCTGAACAGCCTAAAGGGATGTATAGTATATGCAAGTGACTGTGTCATACATGGTCCATGAATGTGAACATCATCAATGTGAACTGGATGAGTAATTTCTCCTCATATCCATGGTACAGTGGCGGAAAAAAGATGAAGAAGGGGTCTGTTGTTAACAATTCTTTTAGACACCCTTATGACTGTCAAAGAAAAGGCAAACTATGTACACCATGAGTTCTCGAGCTCCTGAAACCTTAGAAACAACCCAAAATGTGGAAATAGGAATACAAAACAGGATTTTCAAGAGATTAATGCAACCTGAGTCATCCAGGATTCCAGGCCTTGGCCCAAATGCAATGGATTGTAAACTAAACCTCACCCAGAAAAACTTTTTCCAATGATGTACCCACCCTCCTTGAAAGAGACTGAAAAAACAACACACTAAATTGTGAATCCTTTGTGACTTACAAACCAACAAAAAGCAGGTCTACATTATGTGGGATTTTTCTTATTTTCACTGAAAGATGTGTGAATGACAACACGTTTGGTCATGCAACACTGATGCGAACAATTTGGCAATGAAAGTATGCCATATTCAGAATGGTGGTTATTTGAGAGCAGTTGGGCTTTCTGTTAAGGAATTTGTGGTTGAAAACCATTTCTGATACTTTTTGGGTATCCATCTAAATAAAATGTTTTTGTTATGCAGATCCATGACAAGAGGCTTTTAAAGGACCCAAGAAAAGTGATTGAGTTGATTTGCATAATAATACAACAACCATTAATTAATTGACTAATTTCCTTATTCAAGTGGTCATCTAAAAAGTTTAATTAATACTACAAGCAGTGTAAGCCATTAAACAGCCATCTTTAATACACAGAAGCAATACCACAGACAGGAAAATGGTAAATTCCAGCTAATGTGGGTTTTTTGGCAGGATGCAAAGCTAAAACATGCAACTGTCATGTTCTTAGAAAAAACGTTTTACGGAAAAGCTCATGCGGAAATGGGCCATCCAACGGATTAGGTTTGCATGCTCACATGTTAATTTATTTATTGCAGTTGTGGGATTACAATAGAAATCAAACAATACATGCTTTGCAAAGCAAGCTTCCAAATTAGTTTAATAAAAAAAGTGTTGTCAGTGTGTCTGCAGAGACCTGTTAGTGCTATGCTTAATGGTGTGCATTATTTTGAAATCAGGCAGAGCTACTGGTCTCCTGTTTCCATTCCAAGGTGAAGTAGCAGTGTCCTGCTGCGTGACTTCCTTTGTTTACCACACAATAATGGCTGTTTATTCAGTATTTTTGGCATGCCTTCTGCTTTCTTGTTTTAGCAGCTGCAGTGCTTGAGCACAAACATTAGGTGATCACAAAATTCTGGCACGTACTGTATGCAGTATAATGATGTATAAACTAAAGCATGTTAATTCAATGATAGAGCAGAATGATAGATGATGTCATAAAAACCATGCCCATTAATGCTTGGGGTTATGAATCCAGACACAAGATTAAGAAAACTATTTACATTAGCAACAGACTGAGCTGCAGAAAGCTTGATTCTGTGACAACCTGATCACATGATGAGTTGAATGTACTCTGCAGATGGTGCTTAATTGTTACTTCTGTACAAAGTGTGTGTATAATAATCTAGATGGCTTGCTTAAAGGAGCAAGATTTGTAGAACCAACTTCACTTGCACGGTCATGAAAGCTAGCTTACAGGACATCAAAAAAATCCAGATGTCTTATATGTGAGACATGGATGAGTCTGTAATCCCCAAATGATCTCAGTCACTCATAATAAACAATTCTGCATCTGAGTAAACAGAAAAGCGCCAAAGAAGGCGGCATCAGAACTTAATTATGTTGTCTTTGGACACACTCATTGATATACAACCTCAAGAGCGTTTGGAAACCCTGTGTTTTGTAACTGTACAAACAAAATGGTTCCAGAGACACATAATTACTATTTCATGATACTAAAACACCATGCATGCATGAAGCTGGTATTGACCTTATACTGTAGTTGTCACCCTGGGTGTAAGAAAGGGTCTGGCACAAGATGTAAATGTAAGCATAGCACAGAGAAACACACAACTGTGGTCTAATAAGGATGTAAGCGGTGTCTAAGAATACAACACACAAACAAAGATAGTGGACACAGAACTGGCCACACATGGGAGGCAAACACAAATCTAGTATAAGTTCATCAACACAGGCAATGAAGTATGGGTATAAATACCATAAAGGAAGCTATGCAAGATGTGGGCCAAAAGCATTCAAAAGTCTCTCTTCATCCTGAAAGTACTCAGTTCAAGTCAGTTTATTTGAATACAGACATACATTTGAGGGTAAGTATAAACAAATAAACACAGATATTTATTAAAATAGAAGAATATGTTTAAGCTGTACATAACATGTTGTCACAGAGTGACAATAACATTTTATGAACTGTGTTGAGAAATGACTGGTCCTCAAGCTTCTGACATTTATGTCTACGCCATTATTTTGAAAAATAATGTTTGCATAAAATACACTTGGTTTGCCTATCAGTAAGCACCAAGTGTTATTATTTCCAAAGCATTACAACACTATTGTTTCAGAAAAAGTTCCTTTTAAAGCACAACTATCCTCCCTATGGGCCTGGTATCAGGACAGCAGGATGCAAGGGATTAAAATAACTGAAGAGAAGCAAGCTAAAACGATAACAATTTAGGCTAGATGGCTCATTTAACTACATCAATAAAATAGCTCCACTAAGAGTTGAAAGCTGTGATGATAAACAAAGCACAGACCAGCAGGATTTGGTGGTGACTTGCATTTTATGTTTAACCTTTGATTCAGGAGAGAATACACTGAAAAAGCACTGTAACACAAACAAACAAGAACTAGATTAAGGGGTTATGCATTCATTTTCATACCTGGTTAATCCAATTCAGGGTTGCAGGGGAGTTGGGGCCTACCTGGCAGCATAGGGCACGAGGCGGTTCCAGGCATCAGAGGGAACACACAAACACACACACACACACACACACACACACACACTCTCTCTCTCTCTCTCTCTCTCTCATTCACACTGGGACACTTTAGAGAGACCATCTGACCTGATACATCTTTGAAATGTTGGACAAAAATCCCAGAGTACCCAGAAAAAAAACAGTAGGACACACTGAAAACATGCAAACTCTACAGAGGCCTGGACTGGAAATCTTATGGGGGTTTCCTGGAGCTATGCAGCAAAAGCACTAACCTCTTGTGCCACTGTGCCAGCCATAGTCTAGTTTTCTTCTACATCTCAAAAAAAGGACTGTACAAAGACTGACCTTTCTACATCGCCTACAATATTAGCGAATGTGAGCAAATACATGTAATCCTTCTTAGGAATTTATATACAGTGGTGCTTGAAAGTTGTGAAACCTTTAGAATGTTCTAGATTTTTGCATGACCTAAAACATCACATTTTCACACAAGTTATAAAAGTGGATAAAATGAACCCAAATTAAACAAATGAGACATAATATTGGACTTGGTCATTTATTGCAGAAAATGATCCAATACTACATATCTCTGAGTGGCAAAATCATGTGAACCTTTAGGATTAGCAGTTAATTTGAAATTAGAGTTAGTTGACCAGCCAGAATCCTATTGGAAAAAAACATTTTGTGGATGGATGAGACCAAAATAGAGCTTTCTGGTTAAAATGAGAAACATTATGTCTGAAAAAAAGAACACAGTGCATTCCCGCATAAGAACCTTATTCCATATGTGAAACGTGGTGGAAGTATCATGATTTTTGCCTGTTTTAATGCATCCAGGCCAGGACAACTTACCACCATGGATGGAACAATGAATTCTGAACTATACTAGCAAATTCTAAAGAAGGACATCTGTCCATTAATTGAATCTTAAGTATACACGAGTCAAGCAGTAAGATAATGACAGTAGGCTCACAAGTCATTCTACCAAAAATGGATAGAGTTAAAACTGAAGTTAAGGCTTTGGAATGGCCAAGTCAAAGTCCTGAGCTTAATCCAACAGAACTGTTGTGAGAGAAGTTCATGTGAAGAAACCTTCCAACATCAGAGTAGAAGCTGTTCTGTACAGAGGAATGAACTAAAGTCGATGTGCTTTACTGATCAGCAGGTACAGAGACGTTTAGTTCAGTTATAGCTACACATGGAGTCACACTAAATACTGAAAGCAAACATTGGCATACTTTTACCACTCACAGATATGTAATATTGAATCATGTTCCTCTATAATGAATGACCAAGTATAATATTTTTCTCTCGTTTGTTTAACTTGTGTGAAAATTAAATAATGTTTTAGGTATTTATGAATAAATATAGAATAAACATAGAATTAGTTTCATTGCAGACAATATGAACCCAGGATATTTCATGTTTTGTCTGGTCAGCTAAATTTCCTTTGTTAATATCCTGAACATCCATTCCTGCACTTTATGGCTGCAACAAATTCCATATGAGATGGAGACATTTAGGGCTAGTAATGAGGTCAAAAAAATGTGATTTCAATCAAAAGATTGTAATTGTAAATTGTTACAAAAGCAGAATGCATGAGAAATTTATTTAAATGTTCCTCAAAGAGAGATCGGAAAGGGTTTGCATATTTCTCCTTCTACAGTGCACTATATCCTTAAATGATTGAAGGAATGGCAGAATTCCAGATCAAGGGCACAAGCGTAAGCTGAATTCCTGTGATTTCTGATCCCTCAAACGGCACTGCATTAAGAGCCACCCATTAGCTGATATAACCACACGGGAAAGGGATTACTTTGGCAAACCTTTGCCAAGTACTACAATACAGAGTTACATTCATAAATGGCACTTAAAATGGTAGTGTGCAAAAAAGAAGCCATATGTTAAACATGTCCCGAACCATCTCGCTTGGATAATCACACAGTGGAAATGTGTATTGTGGTCAGACAAATTAATTGTCCAGATAACTTTGAAACGAAATATCGCACCGTTGCACACCTTAACACTTGCTTGCAGGAAGAAAATAATACCTAAAACACCCTCATAGCTTGGTATCTTCAGTGCCAAAACATCTTATAAGTGTTTTGAGAAGGAATGACAAAATTACAAAGTGGTAAATGTTTTACTGTTCTAAGGGTTTTTGGAATGTTTGGAATCATTGAATTCAGGTGTTTCATTCAGTCCCATTGCCCCAGGTGTATAAAATCAAGCAACTAACCATGCAGCCTGCCTTTCCAAACATTTGTGAAAGAATGGGTCTTCTAAAGAGCTCACTGAATTCAAGCATGGTACTGTAATAGGATGCCACCATCACAACATATAGATTTTGTGACATTACTTCCCTCCTAGATATTCCATGATCAACTGTAAAGTGAATGTGAAAAGTGAATGTGTTTAGGAACCACAGCAGCTCAGCCATGAAGTGGCAGACCATGTAGAGGTACATAGTGGGATCTCTGAGTGCTGAGGCGGATAGTGCATAAAAGTCACCAATGCTCTAGTGACTCAATAACTTTTGAAAATGCCAGGAAAACATTACTAGCCGGACTGCATTACCAAAATGTAAAGTTTGCTTCGGGTGGGATGATGTTATGGGGTTGTTTGTCAGGAGTTGGCCTAGGCCCCTTAGTTCCAGTGAAGGGAAATTATAATGCTTCAGAATACCAAGAAATTGTTGAACAATTGTATGCTTCCAACATTTCAGGGAATTTCCTTTTCAGTTCCAGCATGACTGTGCCCCAGTGCACAAAGCCAGGGTCATAATAGGTCCATAAAATATCATGAAAGGGTAGGTGGCCAAATACTTTTGTCTATATATCGTATTTCATTAAACAAGAATAGGCAACTTTTTTCATATCTTGTTCAACTACAACTAAACACACACTAAGAGACAAAAGCAGTATATTTACTATAAGACGATGCTATTCAGGTGTGCCACTTAGCTGATTAACTCTGTGATGGGAACTTGACACTGTAACACACACACACACACACACACACACACACACACACACAAAAAGTGATGCTTTCGGTATAGGAACAATTGATACAGTAGGCAATTGACACAAAAAATCTCATTCATAAAAGACAATGTTTTCTTGTCAACTGTCCCCATAAAATCTGTTTGGGGTAAGAAGTAAAATTATAGTGTGGATATGACATGTGGCATCAACACTAAACATCATAGAATAGGCATTTAATATTTTATGTGTTGATAACTGTCACGCCCCCTTCCAGTGCCGCTCCCGAGACACGCAACCTGCCTCGTTCCTCATCGCCCGAATACTAATCACCTGCACCTGTTCTCACGTTCCGGACCTCCCTACTTAAACACCACTCACACACACACCGCTACACAACAAGGTATCAACCTCGTTACCTAGCTCCTGCATTTCCCTTTGCAGTATCCTAAAGCTGAATAAAGCCTTTGATTGAACTCCACTGCCTGCGTCTGTCTCCGTTCCCTACTCGGCGTTACAGTTTGTGTAGCCGCTACAGGGAGACAGCAGCTAGTGGTGCCGAACTCACCTCGACCATGGCGGAGCAGCTCGCCGAACTCCACTCTCAACTCCAGGAAGTGGCTCAGGCGGTCTTGTTGTTGGCGGATAACCAGCGGTCGCTCAACGCGCTGGTTCCTTCTGTCAGCGTTCTCACTCAACGCGTGTCTCAGCTGACATCGTCCGCCACGGCACCATCGGCCTCAGTTTTACTGCCTCCTAGCCTGCCCAGGGCGCCTCACGCCGCTTACAGACTCGCTCTGCCAGGGACGTATGGCGGCGACCCGGAACGCTGCGAGGGCTTCCTTGTCCAGTGAAGTCTGTATTTCATCCACTCTCCTCCGGAGTCCAACGCAGCTCGCATCGCCCTGATAATCTCCCTCCTCTCCGGTCGAGCCTTGGACTGGGCCACCGCCGTCTGGAATCAACGAGGGGAGGAGGCCCGCGATTACGACCGCTTCGTCGCCGCTTTTTCGAGCCGTGTTTCAGCATCCGATCGAGATCCACTGGGGAAGTCCTTCTCACTCTACGCCAGGGACGCCGCTCTGCCGCCGACTACGTGCTTCACTTCTGCACCCTGGCGGCTCAAAGTGGATGGAACACCACTGCTCTGCTCTCTGCTTTCTACCAAGGCCTGCGCCCCGAACTCAGGAGAGAATTGACCGGCGGTGACCTCAACCTCTCTCTGGAGGAATTAATCACCCTCACCATTCGCCTGGACCAGCTCCTCACTCCTCGATCGACCTCCGCTCCTCGCCCCGCTCCCCGGGTTGCTTCTTCTGACTCCCGTGATTCCTCGCCTCCAGCGGAACCCATGGAGCTTGCTCGCACACACCTGTCTTCCGAGGAACGCCGACGCCGCTTCGAGCATGGCCTTTGCTGTTACTGCGGCTCGGATCGCCATCTCTGTTTCCGCCTGTGACCGTGCTCCATCCGCTGGATCAGCCCACATGCATGCCAGGGATCCGGCACGCACACCCCGGGTGAGTCGACTCCCTCTCGATACCTCATTTACCCTGCCGGTTCTTTTGCGACTCGCTCACACCAACGTCTCTCTTGTAGCACTGATCGACTCTGGCGCCCAGGGGAACTTCATCTCCAATCACCTCGTCACCAAATGGAGGATGCCCTGCTCTACTCTCCCGGCCGAACGCCGGATTACAGCGGCAGACGGACGTCCACTCGGACAAGGACTGCTCACCCGCATTACCGCTCCTCTCTGCCTGCCCACCAGCGCCACCCACCAGGAGTCCATCCCTCTGCTTCCCATGAGTTCTCTCACCTACCCCATCATCCTGGGGCTTCCTTGGCTCCGCCGCCACGACCCTCTCATTTCATGGTCTGCCCGGGAACTCATCCGCTGGTCACCATGGTGCCAAGACCACTGCCTACTCCATCCTGCCCTTCAGGTCAACTCTCTCTTGGAGCCCGCAACTCTCCCGGATAACGTGCCCAACGACTACAGGGATCTGGCCTCAATCTTTGTGTCAGGTACACCTCCTCCTCTTCCTCCACATCGCCCTTACGACTGCGCTATCGACCTCATACCGGACGCACCGCTTCCCAAAGCTCGTCTATACCTCTCTCGGCGGCCCGACAAAAAAGAACAAGCAATGTCGGATTATATCACTGAATACCTCGACCTCGGCTTCATTCGTCATCCACCTCCCCCGTCTCGGCGGGGGTTCTTTTTTTTGTGCCCAAGTGGGACGGCGGCCTCAGGCCCTGCATTGATGATTACCGTGGACTCAACCAAATCACTCGCAAGTATGCCTATCCGCTTCCGCTGGTGCCCTCATCCCTTGAACAACTCCGCACAGCCCACTGGTACACCCAAATTATATCTCAGGAATGCCTACAACCTGGTCCGTGTCAGAGAGGGTGATGAGTGGAAGACTGCTTTTAGCACCAGCAATGGGCACTACGACGAATATTCTGGTGATGCCCTTCGGCCCCCGGGCAAAAGCTCCATCGTTTTTCCAGGCGTTCATTAACAACGCTGGCTCCGGGACATGTTGGGCCAATTTGTCATTGTCTAACCCAATGGACGGACATTTCGGGGTATACTAACAGCACCGGATTATGCCACTCAGTTCTCCCATGTGAGTACCATCCAGGTGCTCAGGATGGGCTCCAAACTCCACCACCTCCGTGTGAAGGCAAGAAAAGAGTGTGAGTTACCACTCTCAGACTGTGCGTTATCTGGGGGCTATGTCATTTCAACTCGGACCGGGGTCGCCATGGACAGTTCCAAGCTCTCCACAGTCCTCTCCTGGCCCACACCAACCACCATCAAGCAGCTGCAGCGATTCCTGGGTTCGCGAATTTCTATCGCCGCTATCATTCAGGCAACTTCAGCCGCACGGTGGCGCCCCTCACCGCACTTCTGCGGGACAAATCCCGCTCTCTCCACTGGTCATCAGGACACCGAACAAGCCTTCAACGCGCTCAAAACAGCCTTCACCTGCGCTCCCGTTCCTGGGACATCCCGACCCGGCAAAATGCCCCTTCATCCTGGAAAGTCGATGCCGTCGTCCACTAGGAGTTTTGGTGCCATCCTCTCCCAGCGTCTTGGAGATCCACCCAAGATGCGGCCCGTCGCCTTCTTTTCGTGCAAACTCACACCGGCTGAGCGCAACTACGACGTGGGGGACCGCGAACTGCCTGGCCATCAAGCTGGCCCTGGAGGAATGGAGGCACTGGCTCGAGGGCTCCCGACACTCCTTTCACTATCCTAACCGATCACAAAACCTGGAATACCTTCGTTCAGCCAAGCGCCCTTCAACGCTCGCCAACGCCCGTTGCGACTTCTCTCTTTTTCTTCACCGTCTTCACGTTATATTTTTCAATCACCTACCGTCCAGGAACGAAGAACGTCCAGGGCGGACACCCTGTTTCTCGCAGCTCGACCTCGAGCCCACTCGCCCCGATACTGTACACCCACGACCATTCCTCCCGGCCCTCTTTGCACCATCCGGGCGCCATCACCTGGGACTTCGATTGCGCGAGCTGGATGACAGGCTCTCCCCAAACGCGCATTCCCACCCAAGTTTCCTGCCAGGCAAGAGAGTTCGACAGCCCTCCGACCTCCGCAACCGCCGTTCTTGCCTGGGCCTCATCTCTCTCTGTGTTCTGGCCACCCCGGGGAAACACGCACCCATCAACTCCTGGCGATGCGTTTACTGGTCGGAAAGCATGCACAAGGACGTGCACCACTACGTGTTCATCCTGCCAGTGTATGCGCACAGGCCAAAGACTCCTCGCACTCTCCCCTCGGGCCTGCTTCATCCGTTGCCTGTGCCGGAACGACCCTGGTCGCACTTAGCGCTCAGACTTCGTCACGGGATCTCCCTCTCCCACGGATTCACCACCATCCTCTCCGTGGCTCGACCGCTTTTTCGTTCCTCTGCCGAAGATTCCCTCTGCACTACAAACAGCGGAGCTACTGTTTGAGCACGTCTTCCGCGTTTTCGGCATCCCGGAGGACGTCCTGTCCGACAGCGGACCCCCAGTTTCTCCTCAGCAGGTTATGGCGTGCGTTTCATGGCGAAGTTGTGGTGCCTCCGTCCAGCCTCTCTCCTTTTCCTCCTCCGGATCCTTGGAAACCACGACAGTGCGAGAGAGAGTCAATCAGGAGTTGAAGAAATTTTCTCCGGTGCTACGTGCCTCCAACAACCCACAAGACTGGGACCCAGTTTTCTCCCATGGAACCGAAATAGCCCAGAACTCTCTGCGCCATTCCTCCACCGGCCTCACGCCATTCCACTGCGTCCTGGGCTTACCATGCCTCCTTTCGTGCCCTGGGATTCCTCGCCCTTTGACTCCCCGGCCGTCGATGACTGGTTCAAGCGCAGCGATGACATCTGGTGCCAGGTCCATCATCGCATCGGCAAAGCCATCCGCCGGTACAAGAGGCACGCCGACTGGCAGCGCCGCGCTGCTCCAGAATTCCAACCAGGAGACCGTGTCTGGCTGTCGGTCCGGGGACTGCGCCATCCACAGGGAAGTATCCCTTTATCTCCTCGTTTTTTGGGACCTTACAAAATAGTCCGCCGTATTAATGACGTTACCTATCGTTTGCAACTGCCTGTACACTTACGCACCTCTCCCACCTTCCATGTGGCGCACCTGAAGCCCTGGGTCCCCGGTCCGTTGGCGGAATCCTCACCGGCTGACCAGCCTCCGCCAGCTTCCACCTTCACGGTCCGTCGCCTCCTGGACTCTCGGCGGCGCGGTGCGCGTCTCCAATATCTGGTGGAGTGGGAGGGCTACAGCCCCGAGGAGAACAGCTGGGTGGACGCCAAGGATGTCCTGGACCCCCTTCTCGCCCAGGGCTTCCACGGCGCACGTCCCGACCGGTCGGCACCCAGACCGCGTGGTTGCCCCGCGCAAGTCCTCCTCTCCCCTCCGGTCCTCCGACTCCCTCCGCGCCTCTGCCGGTACGAGTCCTTCGAGGGGGGGGTACTGTCACGCCTTTCCAGTGCCGCTCCCGAGACACGCAACCTGCCTCATTCCTCATCTAATAACCTGCATACTGAATACTAATATGAACCTGAATACTAATAACCTGCACCTGTTCTCACGTTCCGGACCTCCCTACTTAAACACCACTCACACACACACACACACCGCTACACAACAAGGTATCAACCTCGTTACCTAGCTCCTGCATTTCCCTTTGCAGTATCCTAAAGCTGAATAAAGCCTTTGATTGAACTCCACTGCCTGCGTCTGTCTCCGTTCCCTACTCGGCGTTACAATAACTTGTAGTCAGCCATTTATTTTCTGCTATTAAATTGTAAGAAAAATGTTTGTTGATTTTCTAATTTAAACAAAGTAACACATAATTTGCATCAGGGGAAACAAACAATCCAGACCTTGCAAAACATTAATAAATCAGCTGGAAAAAAAAAAATGGCATAACTTTTACACCACACCAGGTACAGTGTGGTACCGCGGTTGTTGACCACCTCAAAACTCATGAATTTTGGTCTCAAAACACATTTTGACTAGAAAATTTGTCGCAGTTCAGGTTGTTTGTTACTCGGTGAACTTGCTTAAACTTGTACGCGTCTAACGACTTGTTTTAGCCAAAACTCGATTCAGTGATTCACAACAACCATTGCTCAGAGATCTCCGCTGTTTACATCGTGGTTTATCTTTATTTTTACATCTACAGTACTGTGTTCTTAGTGCAAATAAGTCTGCATGGGTTCTAAAAAGGTTAGTTCATAAGAGCCAACCAAAAGCAAAACAGGAAATGAATTCTCCAGAACACTTTCAGGTTGCAGTTAACTCTATTGATGAATGTGGAGTTTGTCAATAGAGTAAGTGTTGCTTTCACTTTTCACTTTAAATCCATTAGTCACTAAATTTCAGTACCTGAGACTTTTCAACACTTTACTATAAATTAAGCTTTGTGTTAATGATTTTGGCCAGCTGTAGGTTAGTGTAAGTGTTTTAAACAGTAACTTACTTATCATTACTTATCATATAGGCGCCACTATTATACAATATAAACCACTGTGCCAAACACTCATTAAACTCCTCAGTTAATGATACAGTTAACTTATGATGTATTTGTCGTAACATATCCCCTTCGTAAATCAAGGAGCACACATTACATTATTCCTTATGGGAAAAAAATCACAATGTATCATGTTTGTTTTTCCTCAATATGTTTTAAAATGCATGGTAATGATGCCCCTAAACTCCATTATCTAAACCCCTCAAATCAATTCCCCCACAAATTTTCAAATCACTATAGCATTGATTCTGACCATAGTACATTTAAAAATTTATTTTTTTTAATTTAAACTTATTATATATATATATATATATATATATATATATATATATATATATATATATATATATATATTATTATTATTAAATACCTAATACTATCTATATATATATATATATATATATATATTGTAAAATAAAAAAGTACATCACAGAAGAAAAGCTCATACCAGTTTGTAATTATATGCAGGACGTTTTTTAAATCGATATCCAGTCACAATATCAATATGTAGATCCAGTTTACTTACCATTGCTCTCTTTGTGATACAGGATGAAATGATCCTGTAGATAACATCAAGTAGGCTGAGAGTTTGTATGTCACATGAGATTTGCATATGGAATCTGGACACATTAAGAAGTAACAACTTTAATCAGACAGCAGCAGAAGTCTGGTGTTTTCAGAGGATCGTCCTGAGTTCAGAGTGGAGATACTAGTAGGGCCAGAAAGTAATCTGAAGCCAAGAAAGAGACAGATACAGACAAAGAAAGACAGTGGAAAATGGGAAAGAGAGGTAAGTGAACAGATATAGATAAAGAAATGGGGTTAGACAGAAAAGGACAACAATAGAAAGAAAGGAAGAAAGAAAGAGAGAGAGAAAGGGAAAGAATGTGATTGCCATGTAAAGCAGAGACTGACACTGTTTGGGAGAGAGAGAGAGAGCACGTGCGTAAGAGGGAGGGAAAGAAAGAGCGAGGGGTGATGTCAAGCCAGCTGAGCTCAGAAAGTAAACAGCGCTTCAGAGAGCAGCATGCCTTCAGCGGTACGGCTGCAAAGGCAGAGCCAGAGGCAATGCCGCGTACTCCCTCATGCTTCCCTGCTCTTCCTCATCCTCCTCCACATCTTCCTCCTGGTTTCTCCAGGGATGTCTTGGCCATATGGTAAGAGTCTGACTCATGTCTCATTGTTTCTGCCTTTCATACGGACTATCTCTCCTGAACTTTTGTTCTCAGACAGTTAGCATCAGCAGACTTTTCTTCCTTCCTTCTTCTCTCTATTCTGTCTTTCAATTTCAGCCTTTTTCACTCTCTATATATGACTAATTGTTGTTCTGAAGGACACAAAGGTGGAGTGGGCAATAGTGTATGGACTGTGTTTGTGTTGTGGCTCTCTTTGTTTTGAACCTCAGTGTACATCTCCCAGGAACTGCTGATGTAGAGTTTTTTATTTATGTATTTCCCCTAGTCACATTTCAATAGTTAAGAAGGGAAGCAAGTGGAAAATATTTATAGCAAGTCTGTTTTTAGGACATCACAAGTCGCTCCTCGGGAATGCAAGGCAAATACCTGTAATAATCATGTTTTCAAGGAATCACCTCTGTGCGTCTTTGTGAAGATGTTTTTTAGGGATTGTGTTCCATTGTGGTCTCACATAGTATGTCTGTAATTGTAGTGTCAGATGGCAAAATGTGCAGCAATTTCCCTATATGTAGAAATTGCCTGAATATTTGGATTAGCCTTGTCATATCTTTAGGGAAATCATAATGAACTGTGTGAAGTGAGTGTCTACAATTAATTAAAGAGGAACAGTGATTGACTGAATGTGTGTATTAATTCTCTTGAATAGCTTACAAACTTCTGATTATGATTAAAGGGTTAAGGTTAAGAAACATAGATGGGAGTGTGCGTATAGACAAAGCAGATGTAGAGTGGGACACCCAGCAGAGAGGTTGATTCAGAGATGCCTCATCAGAATGTCTGTCATGTCTAGGTTTGCTGAGCTGAGAGCAGCTTGTTGGCTGTCTCCTTATTAAAAATCAATTAACCTATAATAATGCCTAACAGTGGCATCATGAACCTTACAATATACTTGCAAGATAAGTATGAATCGATATACCCATATCTCTAGGGACCTGGATGTTCAAAAGTCCCAAAACATGACATTAGGCAGACTGGCTATTCAAAATTTCCACTAGGTGTGAGTAAGCCTAAAAGATTGAATTTGTGCCATGTTCCCTGCCGAACTGTCTAACTTCTTGTTTTTTTTGTTTTTTCAAACATAAAGCAAATCCAATTAATTGTTTAGGACTGACAGTGAAACTTAGTGGCTGAGGGCCACATTAGGTCCTACCTAAAACATCTTGTCTTATGGGACTCACAGATGTTGTCACATACCAACTTACATTTATTAGATATAATAATTTGCTTATCGAAAACATGTAAGTACATGAAGAAGGCAGACACTTCATAAAAATCTAGAATGGAACAAAATTAAAACAGTTTTATCAGAACAGAAAACAACATATTATAGCAAATATCTTATACCAAGAGCACGTCTTGGCATGGCACCAAACAAACTAGTAATATATTTAAAAAACTGACCAGTCAAACCAACTGTCAACAATACACTGTACTTTCTATGAAGTAATGTTAGAAATGTAGCAAGAAAATGTTTTTTGAAGATACACTTTTATGATTTGTACATAGAGTCAAGTTGAGTTAAAATGAAGAACATATAATTGTACTTGGGTCGAACAGTGGTTATTAATTGTTCACTGGGAGCATTGCTTCATGCGTAAGTCCACCCAAACTTCTAACTCGACTTTTATAACTAGCAGTTGCAATGAGAGCCTTATTGTGTGTAGGCTAAAATCTGTTCAAAATTGCTAGATTTGTTGATTGGCTCTTTTTTTAATACATTCATTAAAGCGGTCTAAACAGTTATCAATTTCAGTGACAAACTTTAACTGGTTCCAAAAATCCAAGAATGGGTACCTGTTTAAAAATTTAAATTCCATTTATTTTCATATCCATTTAATTTCATTAGTACATCCTTCAGATACACAGCTGCAATGAATGCAAAATACGTCTGTAAGGACACAGCTGTCTGGCAGGAACTGTATATATTTGCAGAAGGCTAATCTGTTGTAACTTTTGCACTTCCAAAATGCCAAAACATCTAAGGCACCAACAGGACACTGAGCTTCAGCAGTGTACAGTGTTTTACCTAATGCGGCCCAAGTACCTCATTAGCCAGCTTCACAGACAGTGCTAGCAATTCAATAGCATATCCAGTACAGTCAGTACAAAACATTATTTACTACCAAGCAATTTTCAAATATCTGCCATCATTTATAGAATAAGTGTATGCTAATGTACAAATGTACAATACCTGAACCACATATTTCAAAGTTAAAAGACAAATATTTGGCATCTTTTCCCACCATCTTTGGATCCATAAGAACAAGAATCAATAAGCAGAATGTTGGGGTAAAATTCAAATGAGACCCAACTCTAGTCACTAAACTGGCAACACTGCTCTGAACCATTTTTCCTGCTGATTTAAGTGCTCAGCCATTGCAACTGACATCATTCTTATTTGAGAATCCAGTAACTGTCTAGGTGGTGCTGTGTTTATATTCTGCTTGGATCAGTGACTCTTGCTAACGATCAAAAGGTGGTGAAGGGTGACAAGAGAGAGTGTAAAAAGTTACATTTGAGAAAGTCATCTGAATGACTTCATCTGAAAGTTATGCCTTACCTCACATGCATATTCACAAACGGACCTGTAAGGTACAACATGGAAACATTTCAGGTTACTTTTTGACCTCCGTATTCAGCCAAGCTGAAGCTGGTATGGTGTTTCCTTTGGAAATAGAGATGTAATTATGTATATTTAGAGCTTTGTGTGGGTCGTCTAGAGATAATCTAGGTCTGGACACACAATGTCTGTGCGAGTGTGCTGTGACCAAAGCATTGCCCGCAGAAGCCCAGAGGGTTTTCCTTTTCCATGCCTGGTAAAACACTCAGGCATGTGCTAATGGCTAGACAGCTGCAGCAAAGAGCAGAGCTATAGTCAGCGCTAAAGTCAGCGTTCTTCTCAACACTCTGCGTCACAACAAATGTGCTTCACTTTTCTGGTTAGAATTGGCTCCCTAACAATCCTAACATTTTTTCCTTACTTTTCCACATTTCCTTATTAAACTTTTCCTTAGCTCAAGACTTTGCTTCCAGAAACCTCAACCCTAACATTTTGCAGTGCTGATGTAAGATACAATACATAAACTCCAGTGCTACTTAATACATGGAAAGGGGTAGCCAATGTATTACAGCATTAATAAAGCATCAGCATCTGTGTCAATTGAAACACTCTGTTCATAACAGCAGAAAGAAAACTATTAATCCAAATTAAACTCTGCACAGTAGATCCCCATCTGTGATCCCCCGTCCATCTCTGTGTTCATGTTTTTGGCCAACATAACAATTATCAGCTGTAGTTTCTTGTACAGTTTAGGGAGTAAATCCTGGAACATCTTGAACTTAGAGTAGCAAAGGAAGCAAAGGAAGAACAAGCCAAGATGAGACGAGAAGAAAAAGAAAGGCAGCTGCAAGGCTTAGATGGGTTCAGTCTTCAATCAGAATTGATTAAACAAATAGATTTCTGTATAAATATCCTCAGGTGCCCTTAGTGTACTGTTGTAACTGGTGGCAACTATGTTGATATCTGACCAAGTCAATGCCAGTCCATTGATTATTATATTTGTTGCTACTGATACAGAATATTTTAGTAATAAATATGATATAAAGTAAAACAGGCATTTAGCAGGAGCATCATCAGACTCACTTTACTGGGACAAGTGCCCTGCACTACATTTCCCATAATGTCCCAGCATTGTTCCAAAAGCTGGAGCGGTGTTTTTCACACAGCTGTGGCCCTACAACTGATTGGCAACCTCTACATCCTGTAAAAAATACATTAAAACCTATTTAGTGTTCCCATAGTAACTCCTTGGCTATTGGAAAGTTGCAATAAGTGAAATAAAGTAGGTCTTGCGTTGTTACTGTGAAAAACAAAACAAACAAATTGAAAATACATTTCTGAGTCTGCTTTTCTTATAACAGTACAGCAAATCATTCTTTATTACCATTATACATGAAAAGAAGAAGAAAGGGGACGGTCGTCTAATGCCTTATTACAGTTTAAATGGGACATGATCTCCACGGCACTATTTTTATATTAGTGATTAATCAATGTGCAGCTAGTTGTCAGAAAGCTAAGTGCTAATGCTCTGTAGTCACAGATGACGAACAAGTCATAAAAGGAAGTCTTTTTCCTTGGACTTTGTTCTCTGAGATCTGTATCACAGTCTGGATTTGCATCAAAATAACACAATATCACACATTTACCTAATCTTACTCATACAACCTGTTCGCAGATCAGCCATAGGATCCTGTGAAACAAACACACAGGTGTTACTGGCAGTGTTGTGCTAGTTCACAGCTTTTCTGAACTAGTTCAGTTCATACATGCTCAAATGAACAGTTCACGTTCAAAGTTCACAATTTTAATTCTGAACTAGTTCAAAGTTCAGTTCATTTTACTTTTTTCGTGAGATATTCAAATAAATACTTTTTTTCACACTACAAGCTAGAAATCACTATACGTTCTTTGAAACTGCTCATTGTAGACATTTGCCCATGACACTGCGATTGTGTACGCGGCGTTGCTATGCCTACTTCGCTCTGCTGCAATTCGTCACGGGTAACGTCGTGCGGAAGCCAGTATGTTATTAACTAGCCAGTATGTTAACTATTCTCAGCCGGACACTACGTTGCCTGCAATGCATTGCGCACACAATGTCAAAACCATTTCTGTCTGGTGATACATGATTTAAGCGGCACCAGCGAGAATACAGGAGGGGGAACTTTCTCTCGTTGCGTTTCAAAAGAGAAAACAGATGTCACTCAGTTTTCAATGGAAAACAAATTCCAACGTTCATTTACAGTGATGTCTGCCGTTCATGACACATAATGTGAACTAATTCATGTTCAAGTTCTTTATAAAAAAATGTGTTGCGTTCAGTTCAACGTTCACGTAAAAATGAGCGTGTTCAATGAACGCGTTCTTTTGAACTCGTTCACGCACAACACTGGTTACTGGAGAGGTTGTTGTTTCTCTGATATTGGTTACAGTTAAGAAAAGAATAACGAGGCCAATTTTGAAGAGAGTGTTAGAGGGTCTTCCTCTGTGGTGTGAGTATACCAGTTTTTGAGTTTCTTCTACAGTCTTCTCATGTCATAGCTAAGCAGAACACAGCTGGAATAGAAAAGATAGCACTTACAAGGTCCAAGAAAGTTAAAAGATACAGATTGTTAGAAGATGACGATAATCATGAATAAGATGATGATGCAACAGCAGCTCTTTCCCAGGTTTGTGGTGGACTGGTGTATTGTCCAGGGAATGCAAACACCTGCGCTCTGTGCTCTCTGGAAATAAGGGCCAATTTTTTTTCTAGCGGTATGTCTGGAGGTCTGGAGGTATTTGGGTCATTTTTTCTTTTGATATATATGTAGATTGTGCAAACGACAACAATATACATATATATATACAGTGGGGCAAAAAAGTATTTAGTCAGCCACTGATTGTGCAAGTTTTCCTACTTAGAAAGATATAATTTAAATATTTGGAAAATAAGTATTTGGTCACCCACAAACAAGCAAGATTTCTGGCTCTCACAGACCTGTAACTTCTTGTTTAAGAAGAAGCTCTTCTGTCCTCCACTCATCACCTGTATTAATGGCACCTGTTTGACCTCATCATCTGTATAAAAGACACCTGTCCACAGCCTCAAACAGTCAGACTCCAAACTCAACCATGGCCAAGACCAAAGAGCTGTCGAAAGACACCAGGAAGAATGTATATACAGTATAATTTGTTACCAATAAGTGACACCTGACTAAACACATTTAGCAAATGTTTTATTTGCTCTGTCCTCATATTCTTTCTTAGAATATCTTATTGCTTCTTCTAAGAAGAAGATATGACATAAAGAAAAGCAAGGAAGTGAAATTATAGCACTAAGACACACCCAATAGAGAGCAGTCATATGGTACAGGCAACGTCTATAGCATGTCAATGTTTAGTTAAATGTAGAGAGTTAGTCAGCTGCATTTATTTAATTATAAAAATGTAATTATGTGGAATGGTTGTTTTTCCAAACTGTTTAATTATACTTAATCCCAAAGTATCTTGCCAAGTAATGCCTTGCCCAAAAAACAACTAATTAGGTCATAATAAGACAGCAGAATTGCGTGCACACACACACACACACACACACACACACACACACACACACACACACACACACAAACTGTGAGCTATTGTAGTCAAATAACGATCAACTAACCCTAAACCTAACCTTAACCTTAGAAAATACAACCAAATCTTTTTTTAGCATTGTAATCAATATCTTTTTAAATAAACTATATAAACAAACAAAATACTTTTTTGTCAGAAGCAGCCAAATGCCCTCACATTCCTACATTTTTTATTAAATACTGTAGATATGAAGACATTTGGTCTTCCAAGATAGAATCACATCACAAAGACAGAAATATACAGTGGTGAGGTCTACATAATATGCATATGCCATACCAACAAGACACCATTAGAATCTGTGTAAACACACTTATGCACAATGATATGTAGTGGTCATCAGTACAATGTATTGTCTAAAACATTTTGACATAATGAAGAAAACTATTAACAATGCCACAGACAAAAAAAAATCATTTCTGTCAAGCTACTAACAAAGGTAAGGTATTTTGCAAATGTTGCAAGAGTTTCATGTTCCCCTTTTAAATTGTATGGCCTAGGGGATGAGGGAAGGTGTATAAATATGCTGGTGTAAAAATGTGCTGGCAGAACCTCAGGACAGATATGTATGACAACAAAATTCAGTTTCACAATGCTTAACTTGTAAGGTGGGGAGAGTACATATTGGAACATAATAATGGTGATACAAGCAAGAGTATATATACATTCATCCACCAACAACTTCATTAAACATACCTTAGTATGTGTTAGTACCAAATTGGACCCCCTGTTGCCTTCAAGACTTCCTTAATTCTTTGTGGCATAGATTCAACCAAGTGTTGGAAACATCCCTCAGAGATTTTGGTCCATAGTGACATAATAACAATCAGGCAATTGCAGATTTGTCGGCTGCACATCCATGATGCGATTCTCCCATTCTACCACCCCAAAGGTGAAATGTTGAATTGAAATCTGGTGACTGTGGATGCCATTTGAGGACAGAATGTCATATTCAATAAACCAGTTTGAGATGATCTGAGCTTTGTGACATGGTGTGTTATCCAGCTGAAAGCCTTCAGAAGATTGGTACACAAGTGGTCATAAAGAGATGAACAGGGTGAACAACAATATTCAGGTAGGCCATGGCAAGGGGGCCCAAAAGGGTGCTAAAAAATATCCCCTCCCCTTTACACCACCACTATCAGCCTGAACCGTTGATACAAGGCAGGAAGGATCCATGCTTTCATGCTGTTTCATGCTGTTTCATGCAAAATTGTACCCCAACCATCTGAATGTTGCAGCAGAAATTGAGACTCATCAGACCATGCAACACTTTTTCAATCTTCTATTAAACAATTTTGGTGAGTCCATGCAAATTGTAGCCTCAGTTGCCTGTTCATAGCTGAGAGAGAGAGAGAGAGAGAGAGAGAGAGAGAGAGAGAGTCATTACATATTTTTTAAATTCAACAAATCACACTACGTCTTGTTATATTTCATCTCTGTGTGTATTGGAATAGTCTTGTTGTTATGACAACAGAATTCAGTTTCACAATGCTTTAGGGCTACTTGTAAGGTGGAGAGGGTATAATACAAACACGATATATACATTCACTCACCAGCAACTTCATTCCAGCAACAAATCTATTGGTGACCTAAGACTTTTGCACAGTACCATATATATGTGTGTATATATGTGTTATATTTTATCCAGCTCTAAAATTATACCAGGTATTATTTTCCACTATCTAAAATCAGATTTTTGTTATTTGTGTCACAGTAAAGGTTATGACTTAAGTAAGAAACGTTTTGAGAATAGTATGCATTTTGTCTTCATAATATACAGGTTCTTAGTAGTTTTAAGATTCTCAAGCTCTTAAGTATTGTACACATTCCTTAATAGGTAATGCTTTGTGCAAATAATAGCCATGATTTTTTGCTTTTCATATGCATAAATCCTCAATATATACACAGATCAAGTTGTTATAGTAACAAAACTTTTGCTAAATGCTGTCTAGAAACAGACCATTAATATTGCATGAGGCGAACTAATTAGCAGATGTCCATAAAATCTTGTATATTGCCATGTAAAGTCAATGTCAGTGGAAACAATACAAAATCACTGGAGAGTATAACATTTTCCAAAGGCTGGTTGGTAGTCTTCTGTAAAAAGACTTTCCATGAATAAAAATCACAAAACTCATGTCTACAATGTTTTTGCACTGTAAAATGCAAAAATATGTAAAAAAAAATTTCTGCATTTTTAAGATTCATTCATAAAATACAAACATGTGACCGCCACCTGTACCGAGCAGTAGGCCTCTCTGTGTCGGAGCACAAAGAGTTCAAAGAGCTTCAAAAATAAATGCTTAACTGCTCTGTAATGTGCCATCTTCACATTTATGAATTTTCATCTTCTGTTCAAATCAGATTTTTGTGTTTCTTTTGAACACTAGTCTGAACAGATCATGACCTGTAAATGTCCCGCATGTGCTGAAGAACATCAGGTCTCCCGACACACTGACACGAATAATACAGACTGGACTTGGGACACTTTTACCTGCAGTGTGAATGTAGCGCTACTCTGACTGAATGTGTGTGTAGGTGAATGCTTTGAAGGTTTGTTGGTATTCAGTAGAATGGGTTTTCAATGTATTCAAACAATATGACCAGTATGCAACCCAAAACATGTAATTTCACCAGGGTGCCAATACTTTGGCACATGATGCCACTTAGTGTCTGGATTTGTATTACAGTCTGTTTGCCTTCCAATTTCTGAGTATAATTCTGTGGAGACATTATAAAAAGACCAATCTTAACCATAAAGTAAACTGCACAAGCATATGAGCCTATAAAATACTCACACACCCAGTCTGTACATTAATGTAGCCTATGTACTCGTTTGCAAGTTACAACCACATGACGACTCATAAACAGCCAGCATAGTTTTCCATGGTTTTAAGAGACTGTTGTCCCAAATATGTAGACAACACACTGACTTAGATAAACCAACTTCAACAGAAGTGTTTTTTTGACCAAAGGCCCATTTCCATTAATGCTATCATCTTGGAGAGATAATCAGTGGTTTTATATAAATAACTGGATTAAATAGCAATTTACAATAATGGAAATTTACTACACTAAATGCATTTGGGTGTGTAGCATGTACACTGGCTATGGAAAATCATCATCCTTTGTCAAAATCCTTACTATTGTCATATTACAATCTGAAACTGTTACGGGGGCCCAGGGGGCGCACCGTTTAAAAATAAAAAGATAAGGGTTTTCGGGACCCAAGTGCAGTTAGCTCCAGATGGAAGTAGTGAACCAAAACACAAAAAGAGAAATAAGACAAAGGTTCACACAAAGGAAGAGAGAGAAAGAGAAACAAAGGTACTTCAGTGGCTGAGGATCGAACCCGGAACGGACGTGTGAGTCGGTGCCGTGTTACCCTAAGACTCCACTCGGCCACTGAAGGAATAACTAAAAAAAACTAGGCTTGAGAGCCTTGCGCTGTCAGCGTAAGCGCCTTAAGCCGTCGCACTTACGGCGGTATGGCCACTAGGGCTGGCGGCGCACCACCGCGCATGCGCAAAGCGATCGCGCTGGAACAGGGTCGCGTTGCACACGCTGAACCAGCGTAGGGCGGTAGCGCAGCGCTCGAGAACGTGCTCCAGCAGACAGAAGCGCTGTCTACATTTACAGCACTACTGAAGCTGAACCAAGACCAAAGCAAAGAATTGGAATAAAGATGAAAGGAAACTAATATCACGCCAGGCAGGAGGCTGGCGGCGCACTAGTCCGTGCATGCGCAGAGCGATCGCGCTGGGACGGGTCGCGTGCACGCGCTTAACCAGCGTAGCGATAGCACGGCGCTCCAGAACGTGCTCAGCAGACAGAAGGGCTGTTTTGCATCTGTAGCACTACTGCAGCTGAAACAAAACCAAAACAGAGAAATGGAATTAAGATAAAAAGGAAACCAATATCACGCCAGGCAGGAGGCTGGCGGCGCACTAGTCCGTGCATGCGCAGAGCGAATCGCGCTGGAACGGGTCGCGTGCACGCGCTTAACCAGCGTAGCAAATAGCACGGCGCTCCAGAAAACGTGGCTCAGCAGACAGAAGTGTGGTTATATTTGTAGCACTACTGCAGCTTGAAGCAAAACCAGGCAGAAAAAGGAATAAAGACAACAAATGAAACTAATATTACGCCAGGCAGGAAACCGGGGAGGGGGAGTACGAAGCGAGGACGGCCACAAGCCGCGTCTTCGCGAATGAAGAACCGCTTAAGGGAGACAGGAACGAGGCGGGACTGCCGAAAAAGACCTTGGGGAATCATTCAAACACATCCCAAGGCTGCGTGAAGCGACGCACGGTTCTCCGGAGAAACGGAGCAATGGGACGGACACGCATGTGCGAAGCGGTTTCACGGTAACTCCGTCCACGGGGCCTTGGATACGCGTGGGGCAGCCTGGACGGAGCATGAAACGGACATTCGCGGATTATTGAGGGACAATGCTGGACTCTAACCAGCGCCCCTCGTACCTGCGTCGGCGAAGAACGGGCGGACCAAGCCCCGATCGCCGACCGGAAAGGCAGAGAACGGGCCACGCCGCCGCACGGCGAGGGAAAGACCGAGGGATTGCTACCCAGGTACAAAAAAAACCGGTGACCAGGGGGATCTGACCCTGTCCTGAATCTTCTACAGCCCTATCTTACCTCAAGCCTTGCGGACTCTACCAAGCTGGCTCTCTGCAAAGAGCGAGCTTTACCCGCGTGTCCCTGCCTACCTACGGTCACCGATCACAGAAGGTAAGCAAGCGGTGTCTTTTGTGGTTCTGAGAGTGGTCACTAAAGTGGAGGTGGAAGCCGCGGGTTCAGCTATCACCAAAACGCGCGGTCTAGCCTATGCGTAGTATGAGAATGAAGTGCAATGGTAGAGCACCGACCGGACTCAGGAGAGGCCTTAAATACCTGAGTCAGCCGGTGCTGATTAATTGGCAATTAATGCCACGTTAAAACCGGCGTTTGTTGGCCACAAAACGCCGTACGAGCGTGGGAATAACTTTAGGGGGTCAATGCTGCCCTCTATAGTCCTTACAAGGACGGAGAGCAGCCGACCCCTTTTACAGGGTCACCCCCCCCCAGGGGCGGCGTCCCAACGCTCCAGAACCAACCCAGCAATCTCCCCTAGCCTGCCTAACCCGTTCAGATTAAGCCCCTGACGGGACGGGTGGGACTCCGATACGGGGAATAAACCATCAAACAGGAGCCGACCGGGAGGTCAGCCAATCCCGGCAAAAATCAGGCCCGGTGTGGGGCCAGATCGGCCACAAAAGGTCCTGGAACCAGGCCCAACACAAGGGGCTCAGGGGTGAAGCTCGGCACCAGTGGGTCAGGAACCGGCTCGGAGCCGCCATAAAAGACAAAAACAGGCCGGCCGTGAGAGGCACGAGGATCGGGACCAACGATCGCGGCGCAGGAATCGGTCTTGGTGACCGTGGCGCGGGAATCGGGACCCTAGATCGCGGTGCAGAAAGCGGTTTTCTTGGTGACCGTGGCGCGGGAATACGGGACCAACGATCGCGGCGCAGGAATCGGTCATTGGTGACCGTGGCGCGGGAATCGGGACCCTAGATCGCGGCGCAGAAACCGGTCTTGGTTGACCGTGGCACGGGGATCGGGACCCTAGATCGCGGCGCAGGAATCGGTCTTGGTGACCGTGTGCCGCGGGGAATCGGGACCAACGATTGCGGCGCAGGAATCGGTCTTGGTGACCGTGGCGCGGAAATCGGGACTAACGATCGCGGCGCAGGAATAGGTCTACGCAACCGAGGCACAGGGGTCGGTGGCGACGACCGGTGTGCAAAAAACACCCAAGCGTAGAGTTCACCTGCCCAGACGCAGGGGTAGGCGGCGTAATGAGCTCCTGAACGGAGCGTGGTTGCTCAGATCCACAGTTTGGTGGTGTGCTACGTGCCCAAGTTACAGGGTCAACGGGCGCGGCGAGCTTGGGAAATGGAGCGCAGTTGGCTCAGGTTCGCAGCTAGGCGGCGCTATGTGCCCAAGTACGGGGGTCAACGGGCGCGGCGAGCTTGGAACGGAGCGGCAGTGGCTCAGGTTCGCAGCTAGGCGGCGCTATGTGCCCAAGTACGGGGGTCAGCGGGCGCGGCGAGCTTGGGAACGGAGCGCAGTGGCTCAGGTTCGCAGCTAGGCGGCGCTGTGCGCCCAAGTACGGGGTCAACGGGCGCGGCGAGCTTGGGAACGAGAGCGCAAGTGGCTCAGGTTCGCAGCTAGGCGGCGCTATGTGCCCAAGTACGGGGGTCAACGGGCGCGGCGAGCTTGGGAACGGAGCACAGTGGCTCAGGTTCGCAGCTAGGCGGCGCTATGTGCCCAAGTACGGGGTCAACGGGCGCGGCGAGCTTGGGAACGGAGCGCAGTGGCTCAGGTTCGCAGCTAGGCGGCGCTATGTGCCCAAGTACGGGGTCAACAGGCGCGGCGAGCTTGGGAACGGAGCGCAGTGGCTCAGGTTCGCAGCTAGGCGGCGCCATGTGCCCAAGTACGGGGTCAACAGGCGCAAGGACACCACTGGTATCCGTGTCGAGCTCAGGAACCAAGCTGAGCAGCGCAAGCTGCTTGCTTATAGAACCTAAACGCTCCAGAATGAGATTAATGCCTAAAGAAGGCACTGGAGCGGCGCTAGGTAGCGCTAACGGTTCAGGTACAGAGCTCAGCGGACCAGTTATTGATGGCGATGACTGGAAGCCCGAGCACGTCTCAACCTTCCTGGTTCTAGACCGAACAAGCGCATCTGTGCGAATGGCCAGATCGCACAATGTGGCCAGGGAGGTGACGGGAAGGAATGGGAAGAGTTCGTGCTCCAGGTCATCGTCAAGACCCCTTTGAAAAAAGGCCATGAGCAGCAGGTCATCAAACCCGCTCTCACTGGCTGCCGCACAGAAGTCCTCCACATATTCGCCCACAGACCGACTCCCCTGGGCGATTTCAAACACCCGGGGTAGTTCGGATGGTGGAGGATTAGTGTGGGTAGAACTCTCCAACTCGGGGGGGTTGGGAGCTTCAGCGGGGTCAAACCGTGATCCCAAGAAAACTGCTGGAGCCAGCAATGCTCGCTTGGGACCGTGGGGGGCGCCACGCCTACCACGGCGAAGTCTGCGATGCTCCGGGGGGTCAAGATTCGATGCCAAACCCCTAACCTGATCAGAGTCGAAAGGGAGACCCCCAAAAGTCATACGAGACCCGGTTTGCCAGGGCAGACGACGCATAGGAGAGGTGGGGACATCCTTGAAGGAAGTCCCAGGAGCTAACGCTGGGTCCCAGTTTGGCTCTACCATTCTGTTACGGGGGCCCAGGGGGCGCACCGTTAAAAAATAAAGAAATAAGGGTTTTCGGGACCCAAGTGCAGTTAGCTCCAGATGGAAGTAGTGAACCAAAACACAAAAAGAAAAATAAGACAAAGGTTCACACAAAGGAAAAGAGAGAAAGAGGAACAAAGGTACTTCAGTGGCTGAGGATCGAACCCGGAACGGACGTGTGAGTCGGTGCCGTGTTAACCTAAGACTCAACTCGGCCACTGAAGGAATAACCCAAAAAAACTAGGCTGAGAGCTTACGCTGTCAGCGTATGGCGCCTTTAAGCCGTCGCACTTACGGCGTATAACCACTAGGCTGGCGGCGCACCAGACCGCGCATGCGCAAAGCGATCGCGCTGGAATGGGTCGCCTGCACGCGCTGAACCAGCGTAGCGATAGCGCAGTGCGCGAGAACGTGCTCAGCAGACAGAAGCGCTGTCTACATTTACAGCACTACTGAAGCTGAAGCAAAACCAAAGCAAAGAAATGGAATTAAGATGAAAGGAAACTAATATCACGCCAGGCAGGAGGCTGGCGGCGCACTAGTCCGTGCATACGCGGAGCGATCGTGCTGGAACGGGTCGCGTGCACGCGCTTAACCAGCGTAGCGATAGCACGGCGCTCCAGAACATGCTCAGCAGACAGAAGCGCTGTTTGTAGCTGTAGCACTACTGCAGCTGAAACAAAACCAAAACAGAGAAATGGAATTAAGATAGAAGGAAACTAATGTCACGCCAGGCAGTAGGCTGGCGGCGCACCAGACCGCGCATGCGCAAAGCGATCGCGCTGGAACGGGTCGCGTGCACACGCTGAACCAGCGTAGCGGTAGCGCAGCACACGAGAACGTGCTCAGCAGACAGAAGTGCTGTCTACATTTACAGCACTACTGAAGCTGAACCAAGACCAAAGCAAAGAATTGGAATAAAGATGAAAGGAAACTAATATTACGCCAGGCAGGAAACCGGGGAGTACGGAAACGAGGACGGCACAAGCCGCGATCGCGAATGAAGAACCGCTTAAGGGAGACGAGAACGAGGCGGACTGCCGAAAAAAGACCTTGGGGAATCATTCACACACCCCAAGGCTGCGTGAAGCGACGCACGGTTCTCCGAAGAAACGGAGCATGGGACGGACACGCATGTGCGAAGCGGTTTCACGGTACTCCGTCCACGGGGCCTTGGATACGCGTGGGGCAACCTGGACGGAGCATGAAACGGACGCTCGCGGATTATTGAGGGACAATGCTGGACTCTAACCAGCGCCCCTCGTACCTGCGTCGGCGAAGAACGGGCGGACCAAGCCCGATCGCCGACCAGAAAGGCAGCACGGGCCACGCCGCCGCACGGCGAGGAAGACCGAGGGATTGCTACCCAGGAACCGGTGACCAGGGGGATCTGACCCTGTCCTGATCTTCTACAGCCCTATCTTACCTCAATCCTTGTGGACTCTACCAAGCTGGCTCTCTGCAAAGAGCGAGCTTTACCCATGTCCCTGCCTACCTGTGGTCACCGATCACAGAAGGTAAGCAAGCGGTGTCTTTTGTGGTTCTGAGAGTGGTCACTAAAGTGGAGGTGAATCGCGGGTTCAGCTATCACCAAAAGGCGCGGTCTAGCCTATGCGTAGCATGAGAATGAAGTGCAATGGTAGAGCACCGACCGGACTCAGGAGAGGCCTTAAATACCTGAGTCAGCCGGTGCTGATTAATTGGCAATTAATGCCACGTTAAACCGGCGTTTGTGGGCCACAAAACGCCGTACGAGCGTGGGAATAACTTTAGGGGGTCAATGCTGCCCTCTATAGTCCACAAGGACGGAGAGCAGCCGACCCCTTACAGAAACTTAATATTAGAAATCAAACTTTTCCACCTATAATTGCTTATACAGTAGTACCTTGGTTCTCATCATTAATTTGTTCCAGAAGGCTTGTCCAGTATTGAAAATGACAAGTACTGAGCAAATTTTCTCATAAGGAATATTGTTTATTCAATTATTCCATTTAGACCACCAGAAAATCCACACTTTATAAGGTATCATATGCATTAATGAAGTTGTATTGTACAGGTGCTCCCTGATTTACGACAGTGATGAGTTCCGACAAATCCATAATAAGTTAGCATCATGAACCAATGAGTTTAATATAGTCCAAATTGTACTGTGGAGCCTATTAACATTAACACTTACATTAACCTACAGTTGGCCAAAATTATTAACACAACGCTTATTGTGTAATGAGTGTCATGCAATTTAGTGAGTAATGGATTGAAAGTGAAATGTGATAGCAAACACTTACTCAGGGTGCTAGCTGCTAATGCTAGCTAACTGCTCAGCCTGTAAGCCAGTTTCCCTTTCAGTTAGCTGTCATTTCTTTTCCTTTCCAGAACATTTTCCTTTCGGTTGGCTGTCATTACTAACCATTTTAGGATCCATGCACTAAGAATATAGTACTGCAACATAAAAATAAAGAAAAACACCATAACCACAGCAGAGATCACCACCTTTATGAATCTGAACCACAGTGTACTGAATCGTAACTTGTGGATCATGAATCGTGAATCAAGTTTCGGCTGAATTGAGTCGTGTGGCCAGACTCATAGAAGTTTAAGCAAGTGGGATAAGGTTGTCAAAAGGAAGGTTAGGAGAAGAGCATGAAGAGCAAGATTTCAGTGGCTTAACTATCCCTCAGAGTACTGCTTAGAGTATCATTAAGATCGGGCCATCCTGTGACTGAACCATGGGGAACTGGTCAGTGAAGTAAAAAAGAGGCCAGTGGAAACCTTGAAGGATTTATGGCTGAGATTGGTCAGTCTCTGTGTATGATAACAATCTCTCAAACTTTGAACAGAGCTGGATTGCACAGCCCGGTGGAAAGATTTTTTGTAATGTGCAATGTGCCAAAAGGCTTTATGGTTAGATGTGACCAACATTGAACTTTTTGGACTGAAATTTAAAACTTTAATGATTGTTAAAATGATTGACATTGAATTTTAATGATTGTTAAAGTATTTCTGCATGTTATTTCAAGCCTAAGGATTTCCGTTGCTGCCAAAAACTTTAACTTGGGCTCTTGTCCAACATTTGTTTTTACAATTTCTTTTTTATTGCCAGGAATTTCCATTAAATATTTTAATCTTGATTTTTTTTATCATAAAACATGGACAGTCAGAAATGTGTTTGTGTTCAATATCATGCAAAATACCATGACAACACAACTTCAGTCAGCTGAATGTTCAAATTCCGCATTCATAAGCCATGATGAATCATAGCTCTTCTGTTTGCTAAGAGAAGAGCGTACAGTTCATTCCACAACAATAACAATACGAGGCAGGATGTTGCCATGGGAGATGGTGGAGCACGAGCAGAGTAGGATTAGGAGAAGCACTTAAAGTAGCAAATCAAATTGAAAGTTGCTTCTGATTTCTCATACCATGGCTGAGTTTCCACCTCTCAGCTGAGGGCATCCAAACTCCACGTTACATAAGACAGGACACGCGCTTCAGCCTCCATGTTTCCTCATCTCACTCTTTCTTGGAAGTAGAAAAATAGCACAGCCCAAAGAATACTGGCAGAAAACCATCCAAGTTTAGTTTTTATTTATCATCAGAGATGCAATTCCTAAGAGGTGAGGCATTGTTTTTTGAGGTTCTTAGTTGAAAAATGCTTGGCATGCCTGACAAGCTGGAAAAAAGAGAGCTTCCCAAGAACTATGACCAAATGCTTGGAATCACAAACAAAAACATTCACATTTAGGGTTGCCTGTGTGAAGTAACCCTACATCACTAGATTTGCGGAACTGAACATGACACTGAAGGGTTCCTCCCAACTTTTCAACTCATTTGACACCCTCACACATAAATAAACAATTATGTTACTTCACTCAATCATTCCTGCAGTTTATAATATTTACAGCTTGCTGTTACAACAGACATGATTCACAGTGCACAGTGAGGTCATGCATAGATAACAGCCAGGGAAATGTTGACTGGCAGCGTTTCAGATCTAAGTTCTAAACTAGCGAGGTCAACCTGAAACAAAACAAAACATGATTTGTAGTGGAGAAACCCCACTGACAAAATGCTGTGGTTCAAGTACTCCAAATAATGACTTGAGTAAGAAAGTATTGTGTTGAAAAAACGTTTAAAGAGTATGTTGTTTGTCACTCATTTGACATTTTAGAACAAAAAGTGGTGATGAGATCAGATGGAAAAAACTGAATACAAAACATATTAAACTCATGGATCAGTGACATCGTTTGTCTGTTGTCACGTACCAGTCTAGGTTTAAAATGGCAAAATTGAAGGGAATGGTAAAAGGGAAATGACAAACCACAGATCCCACCACCGAACACAAACACATCATACACAAACACAGACAGCCAACAGCCAAAATCTGACAAGGGTGAAGCCTAAATTAAAAAAACGGGTACAAGTGAAGTTCAGTAACCAATTACACACACCAGAAATCCACTAAAGCAACCAAAGGGAAACATGCAAGCTGAAGCAAGTAAAGTATGAAGCTCCAGGACTATCCTGCCAAACTGGTTAAAATACAGAGGTCAGTGACCTCTGACGCTGTGGTCAGCTGATGCCTACTCACGTGACAACCAGCATTAAACAAACCATGACATCATGGGTTGTAACACCCCATACCCCAAAGCCATAACTGTATTTGGAGGAAGTTTCAGATGCTCGTGGTGTAATGGGCACCTGCCAGTAACCTTTTAATAGGTCCAGCTTGCTGGTAAACCCGGCTCCACCAACACAATCCACACCATCCTCCATTCTAGGAAGAGGGAATGAGTCTGGCTTAGTGATAACATTCATTTTTCTTTAATCAGTACAGAAATGGAACACTGAATTTTCCTTGGGCACTAAAATGCAAGGGCTGACACTAGGGATGGCTAGCCCACGTTTAAGCAAGTATTAAAGTCTCTTGCTTCATCACACTTAGTTGGGTTGGTCCTGTAAGGATGCTGTCTAATAGGGCATGATTACCAACATCAGCGTCTTGCTCAATTAAAGTGGTGCAAGATGGAACAGGTTAGGGAAGCTTTCAACCAAAGCTTTGATGTCCTCCTGAAAAGACAGACAAGTTCCCCAGTTTTTCAGGTATCAATACTTCACAGTTAGGCAGATGAGTGGAAGATACACTATTTCTACCGAGATGCAAGCCATCAACATCTGGGAACAATCAGAAGGTGTGAGGGCACTCTCAGCAGACAGAGCGAATACACAGTGTGAGAATGGCACTTCTTCAGCAAGTTATTATGAGAGATATACATTTTGATTTTGTGGTCAAGAGTGCTAATTACATAATCCAACAAATCGGGTCTGGAGTGAAGAGCCAGGCACGGGCAACAATGTCAAAACTATCATCATCATCATCTCAGAGGAGCATAAAGCTTTATGGACAGCATCCCTTGCTACCTTTAAATGTACATGTATCTGTTTACTTGTCTGTCTGTCTGTCTGTCTGTCCGTCCATCCATCAATAATTTAATTATATTTTGGAAATACAGTGTCAGAGAGACAGGAATGTATTCTGATAGATATTAACAACAATGTCTTACAGTCAATGAATGAACTTAAGCTGAGGAGCCTGGGTTCTGGGAAAAAGACTGCAGTCCAAAACATTACTTAAATGCAGCTTTGAATTATTCAAGAAATAAAAGGTTTTGGGTTGACCTTCACAGTACCAAGGCATATATATTATTGAAAATCTGTAGATAGATCTGTAGGTAAAGCAAATCTAAACCTAAAGCAAGAATACAAAGTCGCTGTTATAATAAACTGTTAGCTGTTATAATAAACATTAACTGACAGGACACCTTTCTAAAGATTAGAATTTTTCACATACACATAGGAAGGCAAATCACAAAGAGGCAAAATAATAATTTTACCTTGAACTTTTTTATAATTATTGAGCCATAGTTATAAATCATTTCCCACATACATTTTCCTATTTACCACATATGCTGATTGCATCGGATACAGGCATTATATGACAGCATCTAACATAACACCGTCTGAGACTAAAGATGTAGCAGAAGGAATCTAACAGAATGCAAAGAAATACATGTTTTATGGTTTACTTTAATAAGATTAAAAACTACCTCCTTGGTCATACATACACAAATTATTCAGAAGGTTATTGTATTGTATTATTTTTTTGTCGTTAGATTACAGATTCCTGTATAACATCTGTCCTGGACCAGAGTGGAGCGTAATGTGCAGAGGATGCTGTGAGTATGATGTGATCCGATGTAAATGCCCTATTCAGGGCACACCAGTGGGCTATGCTGTTCCCTGCTGTCGGAATGCCCGCCATGAATGTGATCCCTGCATCATTCATCCAGGTCAGATCGGCTTTCAACGCTACTTTACAACATTCTATTTTAAGTAATCAACCATTTGCTATGCAAGTCACGTTACCCATTCACAAATAGTTGTGTCATGTGTTTTTTTTTTGTTATCTGGATTGTATCCTGATCAGATTTACCACTATTTGCTTGTAAGAGCTCGTGAAAGGGCTCCATTCAATCCTACCAGACATGTATTGAGTTGAGTGTGCACGAGTGCCTCTACAGAATTATAAGTCTGTTTTCTCTATGAGTCTTGACATTGAGGATTGGTAGTAGCCTTAAAAAAAAACAGTCATGCCAAAATTATGCTGTGTAGGAACAGCCGGAGGAACAGCAACCACCATATGCAAAGGTTCTGTCAGAGCATTTATTATGTATGATTTGACTGGATAAAACTTCATTCAGCTACTACACATTCTCTGTTTTTGCATTTGGCTGCAGTAATGCAAAACACACATTAAAACTCAACTTTTTTCCCCCAGTACATCCAATTTGTTCTCGACCAAAATGTTGGAACACATAATCCATCATAGCTACGCCTTTGAACTCATAAACAAGACAAATTTCATGGAAGATTTGAAGATGGCATATTTACACTAGTGGCACACAATCTGTCTTTTCAAACTGTTTTGGTCTCTATAGGTTTGTGTTAGTACAGTACTTTGTTTTTCAGTGAATGTTTATTTTCAGAAGAAGCCAAACTTCAGGTGCACTGCACTATTGTGTGGAAACTAATGTTAACAGGAGCTAAAACTGTCTGTTCTTGTTAGTTGTTATAGTACTTTCATGATCTTTACAGTGGATATACAAGTGTATTAAATGGTTGTCTTGTGCATTTATTACAGATAAGCTAAAACAGCATTTTGCCTGTAGGACCAAGACATATTTCACTTTCCAGCATCTTTTTTAAAAACACTTGTAGTGCTTTAATACTCTATAAAACCTAAATTTTATAAAATTTCATTGCTCCTTTGAAAATGTCAACACTGTTTTCCTACATATTTGATTGGGCAATACATCTCACTAAAACTACCATGTAATGCAAAAGAGATGGGAAATAAAACATTTATGTTGCCAGGCCATGAAGCATACTGCGGTGACTCAGTGTGAAATTCCATGTGACACAGTTTTATCACATTCTCAATCATTTTTGTGTTGTTTTTGCTAGACTGTCTGTTTTTGAACCCAGCAAGTGTGTTATAAAATAAACCAAAACTGTTATATGCGGTGGGTTTATTGTGTGTGTGTGTGTGTGTGTGTGTGTGTGTGTGCGTGCGCGCGCGTGTGTGTAAGGGTTCACAAAAACCAGATGTTCATAGTTAAATTCATACCTAGGCAACTGGTTTACTGCCAAATTGTCCAGGAAAAAAAAAAACTTAAAGAAATCAGACTCAAAAACTCGCTCTACACTGTGATGTAATCACAGAGCATTTGAATCAGTGCTTTTTCAAAAGTGAAACTTCAGTTTGAGATTCCATGTTTCTGAATTTCCTAAGACCCATATGTACAATCCATCTCTACTAGTCAAATCTCTCCAGGGTTATGTGAAGATTTCTTTTTTCCCTGTGAAGTTATGTACTACAATCCAATGACTTTACCAGCTTACTTGCTTAGGGCCAAGAGGGATTACAGGTCTAAAAAATATCAAAATAAAATACTATCCTATATATTTCAACATCAACACCTCTGTTATTTCCTGTAAATGAAGGGTGTAGCATATTTGAAAACTGCAAGCGGTGCAACAACGGGACATGGAGTCCGAGGGATGACTTCTTTGTGAAAGGCCAGTACTGTGCAGAGTGTCGCCCTGGTTGGTCTGGCGGTGACTGTTTGAGTAAGCACTCCTCACATTTCATGTCATTCTTTTTATAGACACTTTCCACACTAATGAAATTTTAAAATAGCCTGTACCATCCTAGTGTTGGATACAACACTAGAACCCCTTTTTGTGTTAACTGTCTCTACCAGTAATATGTGACATGAGATACAGTAACTAATTTCAAACACAATGTGCAAACAGAAGCCATGAAAGTTGTAATTTTTATATTTAATGAATGATACTGTATCTAAGTAATAAATAAAGATGACATCACAAATGTATCACTAAATAATAACACTGTTAAATTGATGTATATGTTTTGACATCTCAGAATGTGGTGGTGTGATCAGGAAAAAGCAGGGCCATCTAGTTTTGGAGAGTTACCCCACGAATGCCCGCTGTGAGTGGACCCTGCTGGTAGACCAGCCTTTCACCATTGAACTCAGGTATGAGCTTTACTTTCTACAACAAACTTTCCCAGCTGTGATCAATACATTTACAAACAGCCAGTCCACTTCAAGTTCTACATTCCACTTGCCATTTTCAAAAGAGAAAAGGGCTGATCTGCAGTCTGATAATGGATCTGCAAATAAAGGAGACAAATCATTATTGAGGGCTCTTGGATGAGGCAGCGCTCTAAAACACTAGTGCTGACCGGTCAGGGGATCATCTCCTGAATCTACAACAGCGATGATGGCCAGTGCTGCAATGGACTGTCATCCTATCCAGGGCATACTTTTATCTGTACCCTGTGTGTTCTGGGTATAGGAGCTAGTGCCAACTACAACTCTGATCAGAACAAGAGGGATAAAAGTTACAGCTCACAGAACCTGTTAAAACCTTTTTAGAGGTGTATGAAGTACCCATAAAGATTGATTTGAGCTGTAGTTATTAAAAACTGCAATATGTGGCTAAGTAGTGCTTTTCAAAGGAATCTGTTTCTTTATTGTCAAATTCAATACTAGCGTAAATGTGATTTGTTTTTTTTATTATTGAAAAAATGGTCCAAATAGCAATTTTATACAGTAAATATAATACATATTATTCATATTATTATTTAAATATACAAATTCTACATCATCAACCATGCAGCTAGTTGTTAGTTTGTTGACCTTCTGATTACAGTCCATTAATCTTTAAATATTCAAATATTCAAATATTCAAAGTTACTGGATTCCATCGTGCTTTTTATCCCTGTTAGTGTTAAAATGTTTTAAATTTACAAGATGAACTTTAAACATAAATAAATAATGTGTTCACAGTAACTGACAGCTAGTTGTTTGCTACATACTGAGATGTTGTATATTGTTCTATTATATATGGATGAGATCGATACATTTATTACAAAGCAAAAATGTGTAAGTGAGGGAGGTATGTGCCCAGCTATTTCAGATACAATAACCATAATCACTGTCCATAGCTGATGTTAAAAGGCAGGTAGACACAAAAAGAAGGGGGATATCAAACCTCAAAAATGCAAGTTGGAAGGACAATAAACCACAGCTTCACACTGCTGTTTTTCACATACAATGCTTTTACCCACAAAGGGGAATAATGTGTTTAATGTGACTAACTAGACAGAGGTAACATGCAACAGATGGGGTAATGTTTGCAATTTGTGCTTTATAATTGGAACCGTATTCACATGACAGAAGTAGCATTCTTTTAAATCTTGTTATGTCCCCACATAACAAGCCTATTTGTAATTTGTACATTGAGTTTGGTCTGTCTGCATTTTGCAACAGTGTACATAATAAATTACATTATCTAGCTCAGTGCTGCAGTAGAAACATGAGAGCCAACAGTATTTCTACCATTGTACTGTAAAGACTCTCACACCCCACAGGTTGAATGAATCCAGTCATGACACATGTAAAATATGCATGTAGTATAAGTCATTTTACACACCATAGCTGAACATAATTCATCACAGAAGCCCTGGAGGAAACTTACTATAGACTTTAATGTTGGTGAAGTAGTGAGCTGCTGTTGTACAGTTAATTACTATACAGCCCAATAGGTCTAACAGTGGTTAACTTTGCACAAAAGGACAAAATCATATATATTGTCTCTGTGTGCGCACATAACACTGATGAGCACTCCCAAATAGTCTTTGATTTAAGATTATAATGTGGATTTGTGACCAAAATTAACTTTCTAGCTTAATGAAGCACCTCTAGAATACTTTTCTTTTCATCTCCTAATACTTTACTTCATTAACTGTCGTCTAATGGAAAGTTATGACTACTGACAGGTCCAGACAAAGCCATGTTGTTTTGGAACAGTTTGACTTGTCTTTACAACTGCTGGCTGAGTGAGATTTCTTAAAACTATGATGACTAATAAGTACAGAAGTGTGTCTGGCTTTATAACAATCATCTACAAGCTAAACCATATAGTGCCTATAGAAAATCATCATACTCTATTGAAATCCTTGCCTTTTGTCACATTACACCACGAAAATGGCATGAAACATTTTAAAACTGTATTTACACATTATAGCACTCCTAATCAAAATGAAAATAACTCTTTAAAAATTTTGAATAAATTATTATATCTTTAAAATACCTGGTTTGGATAAGTAATCAGCCATTTAGAGTATCCATTATAAATTTTATATAAACTCCAACCTGTATGGCAGGGTAGCAAGAAAAAAGTAATTCCTGAAAAAGTGCCATGCTGAGTCTCATTTGTGCTTTGGCAAGAGAGACTTGGCGCTCCAAGCAGTATGTTTGGAGTGCCAAAACCAAGCACAGCATAATACTGAAAACACACACACACACACACACACACACACACACACACACACACACACACACACACACAAAACAAACAAACAATAAACAAAACAGGAATGTGAATGTCAAAATAGGAAGGTGAATGTCGTTCAGTGGCCAAATAAGTGTTCTGACATAAATCCAATAGAAAACCTGTGGATAGACTTGAAGAGAGCAGCGCATTACTGATCACCACAAAATCTGACTGAATTTGAACAATTTTTCAAGGAAGAATATTCCCCAGTCTAGGTGTGCAAAGCTGGTAGGGACACATGTCATTAAAGTAATGGGTGGATCTACAACGGTGGATTTCCAACCCCTTTATTTTAGTTTTTATTTATTTATTTTTTTAAATAATTTTCAGAACTGTTTCCATTTTTATAATTATTTGAATCTATAAATAAATTTGGAAAAATATATAGTTTTTGAGAGTTCTGTTTTCAGGCTGTAAGACAAAACAGTGACTATTTCAGAGGGATATGAAGATATTCTATAGGCACCGTAAAGAAGGATCTGAATGAAAGGTAAACCGTAGTGACATACAAAATCAGAGCTCCACTTTCCAGACTGCTTCTTTAGACAAGGCAGATTAAGACTAATGGATCACACTATCACTTAAGCACTCTAAGACCAGGAACCCTTATTTCCTGTCATGTTTTCTGCCATGTACTCAAAGACATCAATAGCCGTGAAATAAGGTATGGAGGTTTCTGTCTCTCTCTTTGTCTCTCTCTCTGTCTCTCTCTCTCTCAGCTGTAGTCAGGCTCCTATCACATCCTATCACATACGATCTTAAAACATCAGAGCAAAGCAACAACTCCACAAATCAATCAACAGAAAATAAGCATGCATTTCAAACAGAATTGCAGTCATAATAATGTAGCATACCATGAGTGACTAGACACACCAGGTACACACCCAAATATCTGGGACTGAAAACGCAGCAAACTGGATTACAGGCTTGGCAGGGCACTGGGATATATGAGTTTTACCTTTACTTTTACTTTCATATTTATGTCATTTAGCAACTGCCCTTATCCAGAGAAACTTGCAACTGATACAGTCTTACAATCCAAAGCAATTGTGGGTTAAGGACTGTTACTCAAATTGTACATCGGTTCCACAGAGTGCAAGTCAAACTCCCCAAAAACTGGTTGGGATGGATTATCATTATTCAACTGTGTAAACACTATGTAAGTGTGTAAAAATGCCACTTATTCATGCTTTAAAATAAACACTACTCTAATGAATAACCCTTCGGAAATGTATTTCTCCATTGCCGTCTTGTCTTATAAACAGTTTTTATGAAACAATAGAGGAATAGAAGTGGGGTGATCTTTAAATAAGATGAACAGTTTTCAAACTAGTCTAATCATTGACTCACAAGTTATTCTAATACATTTATTTAATCATCAAGGTATGTGTGCTGTTAGTAAAAAGCAATTAGTGATGGTCTGCTAAGGCATGGTCACAAGGGCCTGTCTTCTTTTCTTGTTTGGTAGACTCTAGAATAGCTCTGGAAGGACACTGAGCTTGTCCTGAGTTATGACACACTAATAATAGTTCATTTGACTGAGATCTTTCAAGCTTGATGACGTTTCTATAGAATACAGCATAACAAATGTGGCTGTTAATGAGGTCAGAACATGACAATTACTGTGCAGTCATATGTGTATGTGTTCTCATGTGAATATGGGTGTGATATGGTGTGGGTTCATTCAACTTTAACACAAAAGCTTAAACTCAAAATCACATGGCAGAAAAGCAGATGTTCACTGCTATCCCCATAAAGAAATGCAGATTCTAGGAATAAGAAAGCTTAACAGTTTGAAATTTGAAAAATTTATGTTTATTTGTTTTTTAATACAAAGGAATCCTACAAAAAAAAATCAATAGTAGGTTACAAATACTTACGACTATACTGTTATGTAAGTGGAGAGAACCTGTTTTAATAAATGACAACTGTGCATTTAGTATCTGTAGTTTGTTAGGAAAAGTTTCCTTCTTCTTTTCTTGGTGTGGGTCATAGTGGCTTATTAACTACATTTAGTAAACAGTTTCTTTTAATGCAAGTAAGTGTATACATTGTGTATTAAGTTCCTTATGAGGAGCTGAAAGAAGTTTTCGTATAACGTGAGTAAATCAAAACACACTCCTCTTTACAGTAGCATGGAAACACACTGCCTAGTAACTTCATTATAAGCTTATTTCATAACACATTTAACCATGGATGAAATCATATTACTAGCAGCCAAACTGTTGATCACTGATAAATTTGCACTGCTTTGCCCATGACCAATAGTGCCATTAGCAGCACACTTAAACAATTGCAGCCTTGTTTGCTTACATTACTGAAATTACAGGCAGTGATCTCAACTTCAAATCATGGATTAATAGCTTTTTCATGCTTTAATGTTTCTTGCAGACATGGTACAAGTAGAAAATTGATCCAAGATTCAAGATCCCGAATTAACTTAGGAATCAGTGTTAATGAAACCCAGGAAATATAAAGACAGTTCTTGCTTTGATTCACAAAAAGACAGATTTTGGCAAAGAGAAGGGAAGGTGTGTTGGTTTACAAATTCAGTAACTGGGATGGTAGCTCATTATTTTAGTCATTCTGTTGCAATAAAAGTAAGAATGAGAGAATGGGACCAGAAGAAGGAGGGTGAGTGCCAGGAAAACATTGCACTGCTGTCTTTATTTCTTTCAGTAAAACCGGACACTAGTCATCACCATGGAACTGTGAGTTAATATAGGACATGCAAACCTGTTTTAATGCTGTGACGTAATGTAAGTGACCATACAAAGTCTAAAAGCTGGCTTTTGAAAATGGGTACACTGTAGTAGAAGTCTTGTAAAACAAGTGGAATAAAGTGATGATAGTCTGAATGGCATGCAGAACGATGACCTACTGTATCCAGCATGGTCTGTTTTGTTTAATCTCTGTGTCTCTCTCTGTTGGAGACAGGTTCATGATGCTAAGTTTGGAATTCGACCACAGCTGTCGTTATGACTATGTAGAAGTCAGAGATGGTGACAGTATTGACTCTCAGTTGATTGGTCGGTTCTGTGGAAATGACCGACCCCCTCCAATCCACAGCACTGGCAATGCCCTGCACATACTCTTCGTTTCTGATGGCTACAAAACCTTTGATGGATTGTTTGCTATCTTTCAGGAGAACTCAGGTGAGAACATAGTTCATGCAGGATAGGGCCTATTAGAAAAGACCATGATTCTAACACATTTTCCTGAAATGGGAAAAAGAGGAAACGTATTTAAGGGCTAAGAACGGTTTCTGAAAACTGTAAATTAATATACAACTATATTATGTATATGGCAGACTGCAACTATTGTATACTATCAATAAATGTCTTATAATTGATGACTACAGAAACTGCCAGGGTTTGCTCTGGGCTGTCTTCGTTTTCTTTTCCGTCTATGTTTTTTTGCCCTGGTCCCTTATTTCCCCCTCACTCCCGTTTTATTTACTTTCTTCTGAGTCTGGCGTGCGTGTTGATGTGCTCGCTTCCACAGGGATCTATTGGCTCCAGTTTTCCCCACCACTGATCCCCCCCGAACTCCCCACCTGTTCTTGATTTCCGAGACTGATTGCGACTGCTACTTTAGCCAACGCCTTCATTCCGGAAATCGCAAGATCGTCACGTTACACTTCTGTTTTCCTGCTGCAACCTCATCCTCTCCTGTCTGGTTCGATCACCATTCCCTGGACGTCCTTGCCGGTTTGTGGAAGCAGCATGTCAGCTGCCGCTGCACTCTCTCACTGGTTTCCTTCCTTCCCTCATAGACGCCAGCTCCCTGGACTTCTTACACTGCCGAATTGTCATCTGGTTATCTATTTTCTCACCCGTATCAAGTGCCAAAGTTTCTTGTTCCAGTGCAGTCTGGTTTTTCAACAGCGGCCCTTGGCCTTTTCTTCCAATGCCAGCAAAATCGTTTACATCATCGGCCTCCTCCGGGGCAGAGCCTTGATGTGGACTGAGGTTGCCAAGTCCCAGGTCTCTTGTGAGGGGGTCTCATACATCGAATTCCTCCATCAGTTCAGGGCGGTGTTTGACCACTCTAGCCATGGAGAGGTGACATCAAATCGTCTCCTCAGCCTTCCCCAAGTTCTCGGTCTGTCTCTGACTATGCCATTGATTTCTGGTCATTGGCGGAAAAATCCATGTGGAATGATCTTGCCTTGCACGGAGGGCCTGAAGGACAAGCTGACGTGCTGTGACGAACCTTCTGACCTCCAGGCTTTGGTAGACAGTAGGCCCCACATTTGGTCCAGACAATCCTGTCCACTCACTCCAGACCTATGGTACCCGAGACCTTCCCACCGCAGGTATCAGTTCCCAGTTCCCAGAGCCTGAACCTACGCAACTGGGGCAAACCAGGCCACCTGGGCTGGAGACCCTGGAAATCCCTTGCCGAGCCTATGGTCTGGATGGCCAGTTGCTTACTCAGGTCACCCAATGGACTTCACCCATCAATCTGGTCCTTTTGGACAACCACAGAGAGACCGTAACCTTCGCAGCCATCCATTCACCCAAGACTTCCCTGGTCTTTGGTTACTCATCACAACCCCATCCATCATCTGGAGGCAGGGGAAGGTATCCGGTTGGAGCGATCATTGCCACCGTAGTTGCCTCCTCTCCACTATGCTGGCATCCAAGACCTCGGCCCGATGAGCTGGTGGACCTGTCCAATGTACCCCAGGACTACCACGTCCTTCGCGAGGTGTTCAGCAAGGACCACTCCTGGAGACTGCCTTCCCATAGGTCTTACGAATGCACTATTGACCTGCTCCCATGCATGCCCTTGCCCACCGGTCGGCTGTATAACCTCTCCCACAAAGAACGGGACACCACGGATGAATACATTGCGGATTGCCTGGCTGCCGGCCTCATTCAACCCTCCTCATCTCCTTTGGAGGCTGGATTCTTCTTTGTGGCCAAGAAGGATGACATGCTCCAATCGTGTATTGAATATCGATATTGAATATCCACTTCCACTCATCTCCTTTGCTTTTGATCTCCTGCAAGAGGCCACAGTGTTTTCCAAGTTGGATTTATGCAACGCATACCATCTTGTGAGCAGTAAGGAAGGTGACGAGTGGAAAACCGCCTTCAACACCCCTCTTGGCCACTTTGAGTATCGGGTCATGCCCTTCGGGCTCACTAACACCACTCTGAGATTATCTCAATCACTTTGCCTTTTGTGTACTTGGACGATATCCTCATTTTCTCCAGATGTCAGGAGGAACACATCAGGCACATCTGCCTAGTCCTTACCAGGCTCCTGGAGAATCGGCTATTCATCAAGGCCAAGAAGTGAGACTTCAATATCGACACCGTTGCTTTCCTGGGCTTTATTATTCAGAGAGGGTGCATCAAGACGGACTCCACAAAAATTAAGGCAGTGACAGAGTGGCCCATTCCCCTGGGTGGAAGCAGCGTTTCTGGAGTTCACCAATTTCTATCGCCGCTTCATCCAGGACTACAGCAAGGTGGCGGTGCCCCTCACCCAGCTCACCTCCACCAAGTCTCCTTTCCACTGGACACCCGCAGCATGCAAGGGTTTTCAAACATTTGAAAACCCTATTCATGTCAGTCGCAGTCCTCATTCAGCCTGATCCCTGTAAACTGTTCATCGTGGAGGTTGATGTGTCCAACCCTGAAGTGGGCACTGTCCTCTCCCAGAACATAGGACCGGATAACAAGCTACACCCCGGTGCCTTCTTTTCTCATCACCTCACCCCAGCTGAGGCCAACTATGATGCTTCCTGCTGATGTTTTTCCTGCTGCAAACTCATCCTCTCCTGCCTGGTTTGATCACCATTCCCCGGACATTCTTGCTGGTTTGTGGAAGTAGCACGTCAGCTGCCGCTGCACTCTCTCCCTGGTTTCCTTCCTTCCCTCATTGATGCCAGCTCCCTGGACTTCTTACACTACCGAATTGCCGTCTGGTTATCTATTTTCTCACCTGTTACACTTGAACAGTCTAATCGGTTCTTTAGAACCATAACAGAAACTTTCTATTCATGTTGCATTGCCAAAACAGTTGTGGTCAGGTTGTGCTCAACTAGTACATTTGAAATTATTACGCATTGTATCCAGTTAGAAATAATTGCTGCATAGAAGCATTTTCATGAGGGATATCATATTTCAGCCCCATAGTACAGCCTACCATTGTGACATCGTTAGCAATTTAGCTATGAACTACTTGCAATTTCAGAATGAGCTTAACTTTCTGAAATAAATTTTTGACTTAATTTTGAGTTTAATTTTATGATATTTTAGGATCCAAAACATGTCCTACATGTACACAGCATTATATTAATATAGAATTTTCTGCCTTTTTGCCAACCTGTTTGTTTGCAAACATGGAATGAGTAACCAAAAATAACTAGAAGAGATAACAATAACAAACAGTGACTACACCAAGGAACTAAGATACAAAGACTAAGATACGGAGACAAGACAAAAAGAAGGAGACAAACCAGCATGGGAGACAAGGCAAACCAGGGAGTGAAGAAGCCAGACAATGAAGTGAACAGGAAGATGGGTATTTAGAGGAAAAGACAGCAGATGCTCACAACAGCCCAACAGCCCCACCTGCAACAACAGCCCCACCTGCTGTCGAAACAGAAGAGAGAGGGGCAGTTAAACCAGATAGATGCAAGCTGGAGGGCTTGCATCATTGTTACATAACTTCCCCTCTGAAGGCGCAGCTCGAAGCACAAAGGACAGGAACACAAAAGCGAGGAAACCAGACAGACCCAGACCAACCAAAGGAAGCAGAACAAAACACGGACAAAAACAAAGCAAGGGCCAGAATAGAGGAGGTTCAGAAACAAGACTGATGAGACTGATGTTGGTGATTGGTGTTGTCTTCGAGGTGTGTCTTGTAGGTGGGGTCACCGAGGGACATCTTAGGGGCGGGGTTGCTGTGACTGTCTCTGTAGGGAGTATTGCCTGCTTGATAATCTCTGGACCGAGTGCCACCTGCGTGACTGACTCAGGGGTGGGCCTAAATATGACAGGCTCTGGGACAGGTGCTGACTTGACAGGCTCTGGGGCAGGCACTGACCTGCTGGGCTCTGGGGCAGGCGCTGACTTGACAGTTTCTATGATGGGGAACATCCAGGCAGACTCTGTGACGGGCGTCATCTGGACAGTTTCTGGAACAGACATGCTCTGGACAGTCCTTGTGACATGCGTCTTCTGGACGGTCTCTGGAGCTGACATACTCTGGACTGTCTCTGAGACGGCCGTGCTCTGGATGATCTCTGAGGCGGGCGTGCTCTGGACAGTCTCTGTGGCGGGTACACTCTGGACCGTCTCTGAGATGGGCACGCTCTGGACGGTCTCTGAGATGGGCACGCTCTGGACGGACTCTGAGATGGGCACGCTCTGGATGGTCTCTGTGGCTAGTGTACTCTGGATGGTCTCTGTGACAGGTGTGCTCTGGATGGTCTCTGAAGCAGGCACCGCTGTGATGGACTCAAGAGGTACTGGTGGTGAACTGACCCATGATCCAGTGATAGTGAGTCTCTGGGCCACCGTTGAGTCGACAGCTCCTAGCATAGCCAGTCTCTCAGCCTCAGGCTCCTCTGCCATCTGCACCTCGAACTGCCCTCCTGGCAGTACACAGGGGTCTCACGACCCCATGGAGTGCCTGCTGGGCCTCTGTCATGGCCAGAAAGGCTGAGGTCAGTGGAGAATGGCAGGTGCAGGCGCCCTCAAGGGGCTGACAGCTACTGAATTCGGCTTGGCAGCCGAACACATGGCTCGCAAGCGGTGGCCAGGCTGGTGGCTAGCATGGCATGTGGACATGCTGCTAACAAGCATGGGTTCTGGCATTAAGTTAGCAAGCATGGCTAGGTTCTTACTCCGGCGCTTCTTGGGTGAGCGGGAAAGTCCATGGTTCAGGCTCTGGAGGGTCATGGCTGGACTGGCCACCTCCACTTCTGAGTCCATACCCACCAGGGTTAGGGGAGGCTGATACTCAAATTTTAGAACATCCTCTGGGTATTCATCATCAGAGGACTCTGACCACATGCTACGAAGCATAGGGTACACACTTGCTACGTCTTGATATAGGTCTGGCTTTGTCACGCAAGGAAGGACAAAGGAGACAGATGTACACACAATTGACTGGGGTTTATTTACAGAGAACATCATGGATAACATTAACAGACCATACAAACTTAAACTTAGAAGACAAACAGAAATAGTTCAAAACCAATAACACATATGACAACAACCAAGGCTAAAGCTAACCAATAACACACACCATGAGGTAAGAGGCTAATAAACAAAAGCTAACAAAGATACAAACAAACACTAACAGAAAGGTTAATAATGGTGCTAAGCTAAACATGGAAAAAGTAACCAAAAATAACTAGAAGAGATAACAATAACAAAAAGAGACTACACCAGGGAACTAAGATACAGAGACAAGACAAAGATAAGGAGACAAATCAGCATGGGAGACAGGAGCAAACCAGGGAGTGAAGAAGCCAGACAAGGAAGTGAACAGGAAGGTGGGTATTTAGAGAAAAAGACAGCAGGGGGCAACAACTCCACCTGCTGTCGAAACAGAAGAGAGACAGGGGGAGTTAAACTAGATAGATGCAAGCTGGAGAGAATCATCATTAACATATGAAGCACAAGAAACACAGGATTTATCTGCATTGCAGCAATCTGAATGAAAATTGTTTAGTCTGTACTGGCACAATACAACAAACATATTAACAATGTTAAAGTGGGATTGTATAAACATTCTGTATAAAAATTCAGGTTGTGTAATATTGTTAAAAAAAATCCCAGCCATTCCTACCTTCATAAAATAAAGACTTCCTCCATTATGGAATTTGTTCTGTTCTATTACAAAGCACCACATCTCATACTGCTGGTATGTTCCTCTAAAATGACCTGTGTACAAAGTACACACTTCTGAATTCAACACATTCAACCCAATTACTTACTATTATCATTTAGAGCATACATTAATGCTTTACATTAATTGACTTAAACATCGACTGACTTTAGGATTGTCCATACAGTGGTGTTTGAAAGTTTGTGAACCATTTACAATTTTCTATATTTCTGCACCTTAAACATCATCAGATTTTCACAAAAGTCCTGAAAGTAGATAAAGAGAAACTAGTTAAACAAATGAGACAAAAATATTATACTTGGTCATTTATTTATTGAGGAAAATGATCCAATATTACATATTAGTGAGTGGCAAAAGTATGTGAACCTCTAGGATTAGCAGTCAATTTGAAGGTGAAATTAGAGTCAGGTGTTTTTAATCAATAGGATGACAGTCAGGTGTGAGTGGGCACCCTGTTGTATTTAAAGAACAGGGATCTATCAAAGTCTGCTCTTCACAACACATGTTTGTGGAAGTGTATCATGGCACAAACAAAGGAGATTTCTGAGGACCTCAGAAAAAGAGTTGTTGATGGTCATCAGTATGGAAAAGGTTACAAAACCATCTCTAAAGAGTTTGGACTCCACCTATCCACAGTCAGACAGATTGTGTACAAATGGAGGAAATTCAAGACCATTGTTACCCTCCCCAGGAGAGATCGACCAACAAAGATCACTCCAAGAGCAAGGCATGTAATACACATGACCACAAAGGACCCCAGGGTAACTTCTAAGCAAATGAAATTGCTAAATAAAACACTGCATTCCAGCATAAGAACCTTATCCCATCTGTGAAACATGGTGGTGGTAGTATCATGGTTTGAGCCTGTTTTGCTGCATTTGGGCCAGGACGGCTTGCCACCATTGATGGAACAATAAATTCTGAATTATATCAGAGAATTCTAAAGGAAAATATCAGGACATCTGTCCATGAACTGGATCTCAAGTGATGGTGGGTCATGCAGCAAGACAACGACCCTAAGCACACCAGTCGTTCCTCCAAAGAATGGTTAAAGAAGAATAAAGTTAATGTTTTGGAATGGCCAAGTCAAAGTCCTGACCTTAATCCACTCGAAATTTACATTTACATTACAGCATTTAGCAGATGCCCTTATCCAGAGCGACTTACAGTTGATACAATCTTATAATCCAAGCAACTGTGGGTTAAGGGCCTTGCTCAAGGACCCAACAGTGGCAGTTTGGCAGAGATGGGGTTTGAACCCTGGACCTTTTGGTCCATAGTCCAGTACCTTAACCACTAGGCTACCACAGAAATGTTGTGGAAGAACCTGAAGCAAGCAGTGAGGAAACCCACCAACTGGGTTCTCTTTATGTACTTTCAGGACTTGTGTGAATATCTGATGATGTTTTAGGTCATATTTATGCAAAACATATAGAACATTCTGGGTTCACAAACTGTCAAGCACCACTGTAAATGTGTGGATTGACTCTCAATGTGATTGTCTTTGTGCGTATTTGTAGCGTGTACATCCTCCCCCTGTCTGCATGATGGCACATGCATATTGGACTCCTCTCACTCCTATCACTGCGCCTGTCTGGCTGGATACACAGGTAGAAGATGTGAACATGGTGAGTGCTCAACATTTCACATGACATTTTTGTTAGATTCCTTACAAATTAAATTACTTTTAACCACTTCTGTCTAGTTTTAGTTTGCTTGATGTTTTAAAAAGATTTCATTAGCGCAAAAAAATCATACACTCAAACCCTGCTATCCAAATGTATTTTGATCTGGAAAATTCATCCATTCATTACATTCTCATTCATTACATGTACTATTATAACCATTATCTCATAATAAATCACTGAATGAAATGAAAGTTAAGATTACTCAATGATAGAAGTGGAGCATGTAGGAAGAAGTGATTTGGAATACTACCTTCTAAAATCTACTTTTGCAATCTTCTTGATCAACTGACAAATTGCATTGACCAAACCCACATAAACACAACGGCGTGACATTTGTTCTATTTATTTTGGCATGTTAGTTGGTAACATTTTCCAATTGATTGTCACAGGCTAGTATACACAGGTAAATAAAAATTTTAATTGATAAAGTATTTAAATGAACTGGGCATATGAGTGTCATTAGTGAATGACGCCACTGTTAACTCTCCTGATAACTTTCCAATCTGATGTCACTTTCTCTATTGGTCTAATACTTTCCATTCCACTCATACATTTGTATACTTGGATGCAGCCATATGTTTCCATTTCCTTACTATTACAATACCCGTGACACATGTGAATGCAGGAAAGGCAATGAAAAATGCTTCTTGGTGTTTCTCATATTTTGAGACTGGCGGCCTTATTTTGTTGAAACAAACCCTCCTTCTAATTTGAGTCCAGAATTTTCCTTGCACATAAAATCTGCAGAATGAATTCCATCCTATGTTTTGACCTCATATATTACTTGCTCACATGAAGAATTAAGTGACACTGTGCTTTGGATGTGAGCTTTAAGTTCTACAGTGCACTCGGTATGGAGTGTTAGGAATTCTGCTTTGGCACAATCACTTTATATCTTTCACAGGGTTGCATTGTCACAACTATATTTACTTGCCATATATCATGTTAATGCTATCCAAGAGCCAATATGGGTTTTTTCCACATGACCCAAACAGGACCAACAAAATATTCTGGTTTTCTACTTCTAGTTTATTGTGCACCATTTATATTGTCCAAACAACTAAAAAAGACCTAAAATGAAACTCTAATGTCAATACAGCATGGTTGCCTGTTCAGACTTTTATGAAGTACTCTCATTAAGCAGATGTTATTTAAACCACATTTTACTCCACGTCAGCTCTTATTGCATGCAAGTTTGAGTTCAATATGTAAGAATTTATGAGATTCATTTGCTTCCCTCTGGTTCACCAGCATTTTTGCTGAATATGCTTTTAAATGTGACTAATAAAGATGAACCTGCACCATGAGAAGTTGAATTAATGTTACATTGCACTACATATGGTCAAAATACTATGCTGCTTCTTTTTATGACTATTCTTTTATGGCTTCTATGACTTAAATTGTTTAGTAAAATGTTTAAAATAGTAGTTTATGAAATAAGACATCACAGTATTAGGAATGACGCAGTTTCGTGGTCCGACACTAGAGGGCGGCGATGACATGCTGGGACTGGGACGGCAATCTCTAGCACACATGAGCCGCTTAGAATAGGTGCTGATTATACCTGACAAGGAACACCAGCTGGTTCACGTACTTAAGACCTATTGTGAGCTGTGTCTCTTGTCACACCCTTGCATGACCTGTGTTGCACTCAACTTCGCTCCGTTGACTTTGGCTACGGAAAGAAGAAGTATACCTTCTTAGAAGAAAGTAATGCAAGGTCGCGAGGCCAGAGGTACAGTAGGCTTATAGCTTAATATCGTTATGGTCAAATTCCAGTGTGACTGGCTCTTTGTTTTTGGCATGCTTCTATCCTCCGACCTGCCTAGCGATGATAGCTCACACGCTGTAGTGACGCAAGCCTCCGTTTCAATCCTCTAGCCATTCAATTATTACACTATGTATTCGTGAGTTTATATTTGCGATCAGGTATTGTATCGTGCCCTGTTTCACTTTACTTGCAGGTGTTGTACCCTGTGCAGTGCTGTTCATTTGTTTCTCGCCACATTCATTCCTGTTGAGTGACATCAGCTCCGTTGCCATGGTGACATGAGCTTCCACTTCATTTTTTGCATTGATATTTTTGTTCAGTATTTGTGAGCTTATTCTAGCAATCAGATTCTTGCGTTCATTTTTCACCCGCACTTCACTCCTGTATATATATATATATATATACATATATATATCAAAAAGTGCTATCAGAGTGGCCCTTACTGATGGTGAGGACTAGCACTGCTTTTAAGGGTGCATGAGGCCTTGAAGTCACAGTACGGTCATGGCTTGGGTTTGGAGGATGACTGTATGTGTTGTGGTTAGGATAGCATTCAATTTACTACCTCACCACAAGAACGGACTCTGTGCACCATTTTAACAGGGTGGGATATTCTCTGACTCGCTTGACTTTATTTGTTGGCTAAACAGTTGCATTCTGTCCCTTTTCAAGGAAGAAATGGAAAAAAGTAAGGATCATGGAGAGAGTAAGCAAACTAAGGGAGTATTCCTGCTATGTCATGAATTTTATATTAAACATATATGTGTTAGGTTACAAGCAGATGACTAGGTTATGGCCTTGATCAAGAGCCTAAGTTACTTCCAGTTATCTTCCATGAATTTGTACACCATTTCGCTATGATATTATGACCAAATTGTTGGCAGTGATGTTTATGTAAATAGCACGTATCTACAGGAAAAGACAGTCTTCATCTTTTACACCAAATTCGGGTTATGACACTTATCTGCCAGTTCTACCTACTTTTGTTGTTGGATGGTGGTTAACATAGTTAGCATTCTGTCTGGTCTGTCGCTACTTAACCCCATACACAGCATGTTGTTATGCACTGGATGTTTTGAGACATTTCTTCCATAGCAAGCATTAAAAATGTTTGTGACTTGTGCCACAGTAGCATTTTTGTCAGTTCATCAATGAGCATTGGGTACACAAACCCTATTGCAGGTTTGTCATCTGTCAGTAGGTACTCACCACAGCTGAGTATCCCATGTTTTGCCAATTTGCAGATGCTCTGACACAGTCATCCATCCATAACAATTTGGCCCCTGCCAAAGTCACTCATGTCTTTTATGCCTGCCTATTTCTCCCACATTCAATGACTTCGCTTACCTTCTAGGTTCCAGACTTTGATTTGTCATGTTGTACCTGGATAATCAACATTATTCATTAATCAATGTGTGATTTGTCTTAATGTTTTTGTTGTATCCTGAAAGGCATTCATATGACCTCATTCATTTAGATATCTACTGGTCATGTTGTATGAATTTCAAAACCCTATTCCATCCAGTGTGTCTAATCCTCAGTACAAGCATGCAATGACCACACATTGAAGCATCCCCATGGAATACAGCTGTTTCTGCAAAGCTCTCCCTCCTCAGGACTGAAGATATCTTACTGTCATTAACATGCATTTTTTATTGTGAGTTGACAACACCTCAGCCACACTAGATCTTCTAACTGGATCTTGTGGTTAATGTAATTGTGTTTGAATCAGTTTGTGAGCTGTAAATTATAGGAACTTGGGTACTATAACTTTTGAAGTCTGGAAGGTGGGATTTGTAAACACTCATAAATCCCTTCCACTTCACCTCCCACATATACTGTTGTGTCGGGTAATTACACAGAGGACCAGAAGAAAGGCATTTTAATGATTTAAGGTTGTTTGGGAAAATATTAGTGGAGAGACAGCAAATGTCTAGGCAAAATATCATAGAGTACAGCTTAAACCATGATCTTTTTCTTATTTTAAATTCACCATGCTTTAGCTCATGTTGCTTAAGATTTTCATTGTTTCTAGGCATGTACTCTCACTTTATCACACAGTTTACAGTGACCTAATTAAATCTTCTACTGACAATAAGCAGAGGTAGAAAGCTAAATACAGCATATACACAAGGAGGACAGAAACTATCTTAGCAGAGCACAAACAGTGTTGTTCTTGTGGTCAAAAGTATGTAGGATGGACCAGGCCAGAAACCAAATTGCTTTTTAAGCTAAAAACTATGTGGCCGAGTATGTCAAATTGTTACACAAAGCAGCATGGAAGTTTAATGTCCAATGTAACTCATAAAAGACAATTCAATTATCTACAGTGGGGGAATAAAGTATTTAGTCAGCCACTGATTGTGCAAGTTCTCCTACTTAGAAAGATGAGAGAGGTCTGTAATTTTCATCATAGGTCAAGGTCAAATGTTTCCTGTAAGTCTTCACCAGGTTGGCACACACTGTAGCTGGTATTTTGGCCCATTCCTCCATGCAGATCTCCTCTAGAGCAGTGATGTTTTGGTGGAACACGGACTTTCAACTCCCTCCACAAATTTTCTATGGGGTTGATGTCTGGAGACTGGCTAGGCCACCCCAGGACCTTGAAATGCTTTTTACGGAACCACTCCTTCGTTGCCTGAGCGGTGTGTTTGGGATCATTGTCATGCTGGAAGACCCAGCCACGTTCCATCTTCAATGCTCTCACTGATGGAAGGAGGTTTTGACTTAAAATCTCACGATACATGGCCCCGTTCATTCTTCCTTTAAAACGGATCAGTCGTCCTGTCCCCTCTGCAGAAAAACAGCCCCAATGCATGATGTTTCCATTCCCATGCTTCACAGTAGGTATGGTGTTCTTGGGAGGCAACTCAGCATTCTTCTTCCTCCAAACATGACGAGTTGAGTTTTTAACCTAAAAGTTCTATTTTGGTTTCATCTGAACACATGATATTCTCCCAATCCTCTTCTGGATCCATATGCTCTCTGGCAAACTTCAGATGGGCCTGGACATGTACTGGCTTAAGCAGGGGGGCACGCCTGGCACTGCAGGATCTGAGTCCCTCTCGGCGTAGTGTGTTACTGATGATAACCTTTGTTACTTTGGTCCCAGCTCTCTGCAGGTCATTCATCAGGTCCCTCCGTGTAGTTCTGGGATTTTTGCTCACCGTTCTCATGATCATTTTGACCACACAGTTGATTTATTCGCGTCAACCTGCTTGCCTATTGTAGATTCACTCTTCCCAGCCTGATGCAGGTTTACAATTTTCTTCCTGGTGTCCTTCGACAGCTCTTTGGTCTTGCCATGGTTGAGGTTTGGAGTCTGACTGTTTGAGGCTGTGGACAGGTGTCTTTTATACGAGATACGAGGTCAAACAGGTGCCATTAATACAGGTAACGTGGAGGACAGAAGAGCTTCTTAAAAAAGAAGTTACAGGCCTGTGAGAGCCAGAAATCTTGCTTGTTTGTGTGTGACCAAATACTTATTTTCCACCATGATTTACAATTAAATTTTTAAAAAATCCTGCAATGTGATTTCCTGGATTTTTTCTCATTTTGTCTCTCATAGTTGAAGTGTACCTATGATGAAAATTACAGACCTCTCTCATCTTTCTAAGTAGGTGAACTTGCACAATCAGTGGCTCACTAAATACTTTTTTGCCCCACTGTATTTGAATCCCTGTGATTTGTATTTCCTAAGAAAGAGACTATTTTTATATTTCGTGGCTTATGTGAAAACAAATACTAAATACTAAGTACTTTAAGTCAGGGGCGTCACCAGAGATCTATTTATATGTATTTGTGTACGTTTTGACTAGAGGTGTCTAGAGGTAAGCCTTCTAGGAGCTTTTTTTAAATGACCCAAAAAAAGTCTGTATTAGGTACAGATCTTATATGACTTAACCACTCTCCATCTACTAACAAGAGGTACAGACCAAGCAAAGATGCAAGCAATGTTACTTGCAATAGCAGGTCCTAAATACACTACTCAAATGCTAAGAACATAAGTTGGTACAATCAAATGTGCATCTTCTTTGTAGCTGCATTCATGTTTAATAAGCTGGATGACTGAATTTTTAGGACAATGTGACATTTGACAGCAGAAATTTAATTTCCCAATTTAAGTTTTATTTTATTTTATTTTCGCACAAGGAAATATTAAATCAAAGTCCACTACATGCCTAGCCAGATGACAAAAGGGCTATTGGTAAAACTCCAACAAAAAGAAATAAATAAAAAGTGGCAGTACCAGCCAAAATAGCAGACTATAGCTTTTCTTAAATCCAGTAAATACATCAAATAACTTTCATTATAAAATAACCATTTCTAGACCATTTTTTTCTTAACCTGCCTTTATTAACAAGTATTTTTATCAAACGCCAGTTAAACTTATTGGAATGTTTTATTTAAACTGTCTTATCTGACTTATCTGAGGAGCAGCTGCCTTTACCAAAAAAAAGAAAAAAAAAAGATGTGTGATTGATATCTATTTGATCGTGCAGTGTTGGAGTGTAGACGCCCTGAGCACCCTGAACATGGCTCTGTGGACAGCATGGATGTCAAGGTGGGAGGTCAGACCCTGTTCCGATGCGACCCAGGATTCACTCTAAGAGGCTTCAGAATGGCCACGTGTATGCTAGATGGATCGTGGAGTACACCGACTCCTCTCTGCGGTAAGCAACTAGTGGATCAGACCATGCTAACGCAATGTGTATTGGATTTATAGTGGACACAGTTCACCAAACCTCAGAGTTCACTTATAGATAAGGCTATTTAATTAGTTCAGAATGGAAGTCTGTTTACAACAGTGAGAGCATGTAAGGGGTCAGGATCATGTGGCTAGCCCTGAATTTTTAGATCTGGCTGCCTATGACAAGTGGCTACAACTAGACCTATTGATCAACCAGCAGTACAATGTTCCATAACATGTCCAAAAACATCCCTAAGTTCACACAAACTTTTTTCAGTACTCCAGAATCAGGCTTTTGAAATGGCCATCCGATTCCCTTGACCGAAATCCCAATGAAAACCTAGAAGGTGAAGTGAAGAGTCCATCCAAGTATTACAAATGTTAACAACGGTATCAGTAATTCTGATATAAGCTACTTGCATGTGAACACTGATGGAGTCGGAATAAAGGAACAATGAATTGTGCCTAATACATACCTCATATAATTCCTTTTTATTTAATTTATATATAAAAATTAATCATCACCTTGTTTTCAAGCAAATATTTATAGCATGATACATTATACTTGACCTAACAACAACACGTAGTACACATGTATACTGACATGCTAACAATGAAGTTCCCTTGAGGTTGTGTACATACCGGTAGGAATCCCTGTGCTGACAGGAATGCCAGTTTGTTATTAGTAGAATCTCTTTTTCACAAACATGCACTTACATGTTTTGACAACTGACTCTCCAGTGCCAGAAAGGAACTGTGGCATCCCTCCAAAGCCTGTCTACGGAGACCATTTCCAGGTGTATGGTCCGAATGATGTGCTCATTGCTCTGCAGTACCTGTGCTATAAACCATACATGCTAGTTGGATCCCCTCAAAGAACATGCTTAGCCAACAACACATGGAGTGGAACAGCACCAACTTGTGTCAAAGGTACGATACCAACAAACTAATGGCTTTTAAGTACCAAAATGTATGTGAAACATCTAAATCACTTTTTACCTCACTGCATAACTCTCTCCCTGTTGCCAGGTCTGTATTTTAAGAGCAAACATATACAGTTAATTTATGAATCTGATGAAAGCCATATTACTGACTGCAGGTACTTTGTAAAACTCTTAGGTCACGTTTAGATTAGAAATACCTTTGTTTTAGCAATGGTATAATAACCGTATGTAATTATTTCTCTGTCTCCTTATTAGAATGCAACCAGAAGATACAGTATGTAGTATCAAAAAATAACTGAAAAAAAATCTTCTATAGGCTACACAGGCAATTATTTAATGTATCCCCTGGTACGGTTCACCGTGTGAGCCAGGGGGGTTTCGAGCCCAAGGGCAGGTAGCTGGCATAAATAAGCTCTGCTATTGGGGCTGAGGAGAGGTTAGGCATGCTTATGGGACTGTTAGCACTTCACAAAATAGAATTGCAAATGTATATGTATATGCATACACATATAACTAAGAGTATATGTGTATGTATATAGACATATACATGGGAGTGAAGTGCGTGTAAAAATAAACAAAAAAAAAGGAAATAATGTTCTGCTTGTGGAACAGGCAATGAGGATTGAACCCAGATTGCTCTGGTGAGTGGTATGAGAGTTACCACTCTCCCAACTGGCTTTTAAGGCCAAACTCAGGAGCCGTTCTGAGATGGACTCAAAAACGGGGATAAAGAGTTAGACGCTGCGAGCATGCGGCGCTTACAGTAGATCAGAAATGCCACTAACAATGGCGAGCGCAAGACTGTGGCGAGCGTGAGACTCTGAAAACGACTCGGGAGCCAAAAAGGCAGGGCTCACGCAATGGCACCGAGCTGGGCTTGTGACAGAAAGAATAGAAACTGCTGGGGAATACATAGCGTTTGCATGTAGCAAAAATGGAGCAAAGGGAATACGTGATCGCGTATAGCTGTAATAGCCTATATGCACGGGTTGGACATACTTATGTCTGCTTAAAAATAAGCCAGCTTGTTTACTTTCGGTCCGCTATTTATGGTAGCACATAGCTTGGTCATATGTGAGTACAATTTCTTTTCTGTAAATTATTGTATTTCTTTTTCAATGTTTCTTTTTCATAATAAACAATAAATCAATTAGTGAACATGAGTTTTAGACCTTTTAAAAAGCAGAGATGTGTTGTCAGAACACTGCCATGTACCACTTTGTGAGGCTTCTGCTAATTGTACTTAGCTTTCATACCTTTCCGGTGGATCAAGACACAAGTAAAAAGTGGATTTTAAACATTCGCCTGGAAAAGTTCGCAGTTACCAATCATAAAAGGGTGTGTAGTCGACATTTCCTTCAAGAGGATCTCATTGAGCCACTAAACGCTGACGGACATCGGAGACTTCTCAAGGAAGCTGTTCCTGTTCTATTTCAGTGGAACAACTACTGTGTCCCAAGAAGTACCATAAAGTACCCAGTACGAAGCATTTGTCAGAGGCCATCTGACGAACCTCTGGGTGATGAGGAGCCAGTAGAAGCAAATCAGCTGGATGATCACGATTACTGCACCGTCCCCAATCCTACAGCCCTCAACCTAGCACTCTAGTAGGCTCATGAGCTGCGTATGATAAAGTGTCCACTTTTGCTGGTAACTGGTTTGCAGATGATCTAAGCCAGTGTTTCTCAGCCCTGCTGTAGCTCTGACAATCTGGTGAAAGTCATTAACTGTGAACTGTGATGTGTGTTAGGTCTTGTAAAGACCTTGTGTAAAAAGCCATCCTACTCAGTTTTAGAGTGCATGGTAACTGCCTACAGGTTGTAATGGCTTACTTCCTGTTTTGCAGTAAGCCAGCGAACTGGTTGAGTGAAATCCGGAAGAAGGTTGTGCATATAGCCTATTAGTAAGGCTTCGAGAAACGAAGCGGAAGCTTGCGTTGTTGGCGACGGAGCTGACATCACTTGACAGGACAGAACGTTCAGAAAAAACAAAGTGGGGCGTGCTGATAAAAGATGCAGTGCCCAAAACAAAGCGAAACATGGCACAATACAACACCCGATCGCTAATATAAACTCACTAGTACAGAGTATAATCGAGGAACAATTAGAGGAGTGAAATGAAGACTCGTGCCACTACAACGACCGAGCTAACATCACTAGGCAGGTTGGAGGATCAAAGCATGCTAAAACAAAGAGCCAGTCGCACTGGAATCTGACCCTAACAGTATTAAACTGTAGGCCTATTGTACCTCTGGCCTCGCGACCATATGTTACTTCTTCTATACAAAGAAGAAGTATAACATCTTTCCCTAGCCGAAGCCAATGGTGCAAAGTTGCACCAGAGCAGGTCAACTTGAATCAAGGGTGCGACAAGAGACACTGCTCACAGACGGCCTTAAATACCTGAAAGAGCAGATGTTTCAAGTCAGGTGTAATCAGCACTTACTCTAAGCGGCGCATGCGTGCTAGGGATTGCCGTGCCAATCCCAACACATTTACCACGCCATTGCCGCTCTCTCATATGTGGAGCCGTGGAACTGTGTTGTTACTAATATCCTTCCCTTACACTTGAGCAATACCAGCATCAATACCAGCATCGGAATTCCAAATTGACCCTTCTTGATCAGGAATGGTTGTTTTGGAAGCATAGCAGCCAAGAAACCACTTTTTTGGAAGAGGAACAACTTGAAAAGGCTAAGATATGCTAAAGCTCACAAAGATTGGAATGAAGATCAGGAGAAAAGAGTATTATGGAATGGTGATTTCAAGTTACAGCAAATCCAAGATTTAAAATTTTGGGTCCAATAATCAGCAATGTTATGTATGGTCATTATACCATTTCTTAAACAGCAAATCTAATGGTGGCCTAAGACTTTTGCACAGTAGTATATGTTGTTGCTGATTATGCATTATGTTTTTATTTACCATGAATTGGTCATTTGGATGATCCAATGCCATGTCAATCTTTCTGAACTATAACAATGTCTGATTCCAGAGACCATCATTCCTGTACCAGACAAGGACAAAGACAAATACACAGAAATCATAAATAAGGCTGAACAAGAGAAAATAAAAACACCTAGTATAGACATTTTGACAACTGGGAAGGACAAGACTGGACAGGATGCAGACACTAGTAAAGAAAAGGGAGAAGATATGGAAAGAGAAAAAAATAAAAATATAGACAAGGACCTTGGAAAGGAAAAACCCATTACTGACAGCAAGGACAAAATTAGCAGCAAAGATACAGAAGATATTATGAACACAGTTCGAAAGAAAGACTCTGAGAATGGCAAAGCTACTCATAAGTACGTGGAAAAAGATGGAGATCTGGACAGTGGAGAAAAGGTTGTAATTGATCCAACTAATGATCTGGATATGAACATTGTGGACATTGTGTTAATTGATGACAAAGGCAAAACTAAAGCGGAAACGCCACATATGGAAACGACAACTGAAGAACCACAGTACACAATAGTCAGTCTGAGAGAAGATGAGAAAGACAACGTCCCTTATAAAATAGACACATCAGGTGCAAACAACACAATGGAGTCTGTAGATAGCAATGATATAGAGGGAGACCTGGTGAGTTTACAGAGAAAAGAAACCCCAAATATTCAGCTAAAAGTACATGAGGATAACAGCACAGAGAGAGAAATTGTACCAACTCAGAACCCAGACACTGGTAGATCTCAGGAAACACAGCAAGGTGTGGACAGTGACAAAACTACAGGAGCAACCTCGGACAGCAAATCTGCAACAGAGAGCCAGCACACAAAGCATGATATAGGAACAGAGAACCTCAGCATCATAGGTAACTTTTACTGATCAAAGAACTCAAGCAACATTCTACAGATATGTAAATAGAATTGAATGAACACAACTGGTTTAACACGCTTCTTGTCTCTTTTTTTTATTCATTTAGAGGCTGAGGGGAGAAAGTGTCCCCCACCCCCTCGGCTGTACCACGGTTTCTACGAGTGGGTGCCTGGCGCAGATCCAGAGATGGTAGAGTTCTCATGCAACCACTCATATGCAGTCAGCGGTAGTGCTCGTAGGACATGCCAGCCTAATGGTACCTGGAGCGATTCACAGCCCATCTGTGTGAGGGGTACGAGCTGGCTCAGTGCCTACCTGCCAGACAAAAACTTAGCCAATATAAATTCAAATAACATAACCGTCAGTCTGTTTTTTTTTTTTTTGTTTTTTTTTTTGTGTCTGTGTGTGTATGTGTGTGTGTGTGTCTGGGTATGTGTGTTATTTTTGTTTGATAGGATTATATAATGTTTGGCTCTTGTGTTTACATGTGCAGCTTGCCGTGAGCCCAAAGTGTCAGTATTGGTGAGACAGAAGGCGCTGCCTCCACAACTACCATTCAGGTAGATGTCTTTATTATTATTCTTAGCAGATCTATTAGGTGAATGCCCAACTGCCTGGCATTGTGGAGGAGTAAAATAAATTCTGTGCACTTCAACATTAGTTACATTTAACCTAGTGCAAGGTCCTAGGAGGCTAGCTAAGCTATGTATCTTGGTATTTGATAACTTGGTAATATTTTAAGTTTTTTAATAGACTTTGTGATGCCATTGCTTTTGATGTTATTGATTATGACACTGAATCTAGAGCAGTTTTCAAAACAAAAAGTACATTATCCTGTCAGCTCTGAGGAGAAAAGCAGCAGGACATTAAGCAGCAATGTTAGGACAGGAAGCAGTAACATGATACTGCAGATTTGGGTGGAAAGTAAAATATTATACAGATGAATCAGAAAACATGCTCAGAAATGGATTGGGAATTACTGGGGTAAAGCAAGGTGAATTATGTCCTTTGTACTGCTGTGATTTCACAGGACTGATTTTGCCCCTTTCTTTAGGAAAACCCCATTGCACAAGTTCTACTCATCCTCTGGTTTGACAAAGTTCTTCACCCCAGTGGTTCCCACTAAAGGACCCACAACTCTGTCACCGCTTCCCCAGGGTTTCCACCACCTCTATACACATATTGAGTATGAGTGCATCTCATTATACTACCACCACTCTGGCAGTGCTCGCAGAACCTGCCTCAAGACTGGCAAGTGGAGTGGCCGCCATGTCTCCTGCTCGCCAGGTGAGGGGGCTATGTAGAAAATGCAGTCAAACCCTGGGTAGCATGTGCAAACATATTACAAATATCATTTTTATTTGTTAGCATTTTTCCCCACACATTTAACCCTGCTTATCCAAGTCAGGATCATGGGAGGGGTGGCAGGTAGCGGAAGTCAGAGGGTGCAGCTGCGCATGTACCCTGAACGGGGCACCAATCCATTGCAGGGCTGAGTAGAGGTTGCTGTTGTAGCTCTGGGTGATGATCTGCCATCCAGCCTCCTCTGCATCAAGCACAGCTCAGTCATGCCTGTGTAACGCACCACCCAGCCGGAACAGGGAACCTGGATCACTGCTGTGGTAGGCTAGCATATTAGACCCCAGTACCCTAAGTTTGTTGTGTATTTATATAGTTATGTATTTAAACAAATACATAAACTATATGCAACCAACATCATTGTTGTAACCAAAATACATTTTATTGATTATGAACAAAATGTCTGAGTCTCTCAAAGGATTTTGTTAACCCCATGAGATACCATAAACTAAGTTCTATTCGGTGCAGCTAACACTTGTTGAAAAGCTTAAGAAACAAGTCATATATAGAAATAGAAACCCTTCACCTGAGACAGTAGCACGATATAGGAACTATTTAAGTAAAGTGATGTTAATATTTTGCATACATGTGTCTTTCACTTGTCCTTACCATGTTGTTCATTTATACCTTCTGCACCAGTTTGTGGCAAGCTGCCAAATTTCAACCCACAGCATCCAGTGGACACTCATTGGCCATGGCTGGCTGCTATCTACCGTCCATCTGGCCAGAATGGAGGAGGAAAGCTGGACAAGACAACTAATCTGGGGAAGGGCTCAGGTCTGGTTGATGGGGAAGATGATATGTCTTTAGACAGCTGGCAGCTGGTGTGTAGCGGAGCTCTGCTCAACCAGCACAGTGTCGTGGTGGCTGCCCACTGTGTAACAGAGCTGGGCAAACTCTACCCGCTGGATGTGACTAAAATCCAGGTGGTGCTGGGAAAACAGTATCGTAGTGACCTGCACAAGACCAAGGGTCTACAGTACGTGAGGGTGAGGATCAAACCAGGGATTTGGTTGACGCTATATAATGAGAAGGTGTAATAAAAGTCAATACGAGGTTGCCAAAACATTGGATAACACACAACACCCTTTTTTTGAAGTTGCATAGGGTGTTGTGCTTAATTGTCCATGGACTCCTGTAAATTAAGTTAATTTACACTTGCAGTGCAAAGTAGGTAAAGGATCACACATTTGTTGCTTGCAATATTGATTATCTGAAATTACATATAGAAGTGGAAGACAAGATAAATACAAAAGAAACTCTCTGATTAAACTGCTCACAATCTGGTCATGTATGCAAAATCTGCACTTCAATACCAAGTATGCACAGAGAGGTTTGTCTGGTCCAGGAGCGGTGCACTGGTCCACTGTAGTGTATTACTTTGCAAAAACATGATGTGTTTGCAGTCATTTATAGAAAAAACCTGATCTTTAACCTAGTGCATCCTAAGGCTTAGTAGACTCACCATGAACACATCACAAAACACCACTTAAATACAGTTTTCTATATTTCTGCTTAAATATGACCTAAAACATCATGAAAGTCCTGAAAGTAGATAAAGAGAACCCAGTTAAACAAATGACACAAAAAATTATACTTCGTCATTTATTTAATGAGGAAAATGATCCAATATTATATATTAGTGAGTGGCAAAAGTATGTGAACCTTTGCTTTCAGTGTCTGGTGTGACCCCCCTGTGCAGCAATGACTGCAACTAAACGTTTCCTGTAACTGTTGATCAGTCCTGCACATCAGCTTGGACGAATTTTAGCCCATTCCTCCTTACAGAACAGCTTCAACTCTGGGATGTTGGTGGGTTTCCTCACATTAGCTGCTCACGTCAGGTCCTTCCACAACATTTCCATTGGATTAAGGTCAGGACTTTGACTTGGCCATTCCAAAAGATTAGCTTTATTCTTCTTTAACCATTCTTTGGTAGAACAGCTTGTGTGCTTAGGGTCGTTGTCTTGCTGCATGACCCACCTTCTTTAGAGATTCAGTTCATGGTCAGATGTCCTGACATTTTCCTTTAGAATTCTCTGATATCATTCAGAATTCATTGTTCCATAAATAATGGCAAGCTGTCAATTTCCAAACATAATGAAAATTGAATGAATCCATTCCAGACCCCCAGAAAATCCACACTGTAAAAGACATTATATGCATCAATGGAGTTGTATTATACAGGTGCTTTCTGATTTACGAAGGGATCATAAGTTAAAAGTATCATGAACTGGGGAGTTAAGGAGTGGTTGGTGTGTCATAGAGGAGACAAGGCTGAACTTGTCTTCTTTATTCACCATCTTCTTATTCACATTTCCTGGTCCACCTTAATTAAATTATGGCGCCTGTAGATGGAGATTCCGCCTCATTACTACGTAATGATAAACATAGATGGCCAAAATCATTAATGCAATGCTTATTTTATAACAACGTGTTGAAAAATATAATATAATTTAGTGAGTAATGGATTAAAAGTGCAAAACACTTACTTTGTGTTCAGGAACATTCAATTCCTGTTTTACTTTCAGTTGGCTTATGAACTAATGTTTTTCGGACCCACAAGGACTTATTTGCACTAAGAATACAGTACTGCAAATGTAAAAGTAAAGAAAAACACTCTATACACAGCTCAGATCTTCTCAGAGCGAGTTCTGGCTGAAATGTGCATATATGTGCAAAGGGACACATATATAGTGGTATCGGTGGCAACGGTGAAATATGTTTAAACTTGCAGAGCTAAAGGTCTTTTTATTTACAAATTAAATGTAATTGTTTAACAGTTTTTATTTTCAGTTCACAGTCCATGCTTTTGACTGGTAGAATATATAGCCTTGTCAGTAGACCACTAAACTGTTAAGTAGTAAACAGACAATGAGAATGAGCGTGATTGGTTGTGCTTTAATGTTGTTTTAGCATAAAGTTGTTCTAACCTCTTCTTCTCTGATTCTGTATTTATTCCTTAATGTCCCAGGTGTCTTCCATCACTGTGCACCCTAATTATGACCCCCTGGTGCTGGACTCTGACTTAGCCATTCTGAAGCTGCTGGATAAAGCTAGGATTGGTGAGCATGTGCTGCCTATTTGTCTCCCAAGTGCACAGGATGCAGCAGAGAAGTCTCTCCCCAGACAGGCCATGGTGACGGGCTGGTCCCTGATCCCTGATGCCAAGGCTGGTGAGAGTGAGCGTACACGTGTGGGTACTGTATTGCTGGGTGATGTGGTGCACTGTGAGCAACAGTATGCCCAGTATGGCATACCCATCAGTGTCTCAGAGAACATGCTCTGTGGGCGCCAGGGTCCTGGCTCCAGCCCTTCTAACATTTGTCCAGCTGAGACTGGAGGGGTCCTGATTGCCCCACCCACTTCCTCTTCTGAACAAGACTCTTCACTTCATCAGAAGCAGGAGTGGAGGCTCCTGGGGTTGGTCAGTTTTGGGTACGACTCATTAGACTGCAACCCAGAACTTTATACGGTTTATACACACATTGCTAATTTCCTTGACTTTTTTGAGAAGAATATGAAATAGTATAAAGGATGATACATCTTAATTCCTTCTTCACCCACTGGCTGGTCTATTATTTTCTTTTTTACTTTCGGCCTTCATAATCTTTTTTTTTTGTTGTTGTTTGTTTGTTTTGTAGCTTGAACTAACACTGGATTATGCACAATGACAAAACTGTAGTACAAAAAGGCATGGACCCTATTTCAGGTAGATGTTATCTTATTTTTAGCTGTATTCCCAGCTATATCCTTTGCCGTAAATGTGTGGAAAAGGGATCACCAAATGCATGTTAACCCTAATTGTTGTGTTCAAAATGGGTTTACACCATTAGTGTTCCCGTGTCTAATTTGAACCTTGTTTGAATTCATTAAAAAGCACTAAAAACATTAATTATCGAAAGTAAACTGGTTTACCTGCTAAGTATTATTTATGCATAACCATATACAGTATATATAATATAGTTCAAACTAGGTGCAATTTATCTATTTTATGATGAACAGAACAGGCAAATGTAATGAGAGGCAGATGATAAAGTAAATAATTCATGACACGACTTGTTTGCTTTTACTTGCATGTTAAATTGAACAATCCTTGTTACATCTATTGTGTTATGGGTCAAAATTCACCACATTACCCTAATATGAAAAAAAGGAGAAAAGTTCATTTAATCTCCCAAAACAACACTTAATTTTGATCAATAACACAACAACACCTATGCACAAATGTCGTGTTATTGCTATATCAGAGGAACCCCGATCTACAACACAGCTGAGGGACAGGAGATTTGTATATGTGTTTGTGTTTGTGTGTGCATGTGTGTGTATGTGTGGTCAGATTTATTGGGGACCAAATGTCTCCACAAGAATAGAGAGATTTGACAACTGACACTCTCCAACTGAATTCAAGTCAATTCAATTTCTTGGCATTAAAAATAATTATGGTATTATTACACTATTATTAGGGGATTTTGTTGCTATTTTTTTTGTTTTGTTGTATTTTTTATTTTATTTATGATGGCTTGGCAAAACTTAACATGTATTTCTCTGCATAAGCAACCTATAATAACTATCAGGTCGAATTTGAACTATATGACTATTTAAAAAAAGACAAATGATCAGAATATGTTTCATTGTATTCAGTATGATATCATTAAGCAAAAAAATTAAAGGTATGTTTCACACATCTAAACAAATTTTACCCAAACACATTAGGTGGGTTAAAATAACATCATTGATCAATGTCTCCCAACATTTAGCCCTGTCATTACCTAATGTGGGTCTTCAGGTAATCAACTGAGTGCTGTAGGATTGACAAGGGGACCAAATGTCTTGTGATATTTGATTTCAATGATATTTGGTCTTCTGACTCTTTGTAATGTAAATATAGTGTAATGTATTATTCTGCAGTTGTAAACATAACTGAAACTATGTATATATTGCTTAATGTATATTGCTTGTGACTCTTTAAATAAAATAATGATGTGGTTGTCTCTGGCTTGTATTGTTTTAAGAATTCTGATGTGTTGGAGAGCAAAACATGAGGTCAGTCTAATCGCAAAACTAAACCCCAAAACTCAAATATAATCTGCAGCGGGAACTGGTTATTTTCATTCACTCTGTTATTTTTCAGTTGTATGAGAAATAAATGGAAAATTGCTTCAGGGAGGGCATATGTCTTACAAAGCTATAACCCACCACAAACTCTCAGCCACAAACAGAAAACACTAAGAAACTCCATAAACATAAATAATAAGTAAAGATTATATTGGCCCATGTTAAGGTTAAGTAAACAATGTATTTTGAATGCTTTCTTTGTGCAAAAATTAGTTCTTGCACATACCGCCGCATCATCCAACACATGCATCTAGACCAGTCTTCTTTAAGAATTATGTTTACTTTCCACCCTCAGTTGAATTTCAATATCACATTTTTTTTTTTTTAAACTCTTTGGTCACATTGCCTACACAAAACAAGTTACAAATATAAACCAGTTTGTGATCTTCAAGGTAAATATTTGTAGTTTATCTGTATTATGATCCAGTTTCTTTCAATTAACGTCATAGCCAGTTTGTTTAAATATTTGGTTTTACAAGTTTATTCTTAAGATCAATGCAGCAGCTACACATTAATAAATAAGTTTCAAACTAAATTCAAAAACTAAAGTGATGTTTAGAACTGCGATTTTGCTTCAAGCATTTGCAAAAAGCAAATATGTACACTCCTATAATATTCATATATAGTTCAGTAAAATGCTAGTTACACTGAGAAATAAACTATTTCTTAATTTATTTTTGAGCTATAGATTTTGACTATGGCATCATTCCATTTTAATATGATGCAATTAAGTTAATGCAGATTGCTGAATCTGCACTTCATCTGTCAAATAAAAAATGTTAACAAAATAATTCACAACATTAATTCAGCACAGATTCTAACTACTAATTTAAGATCTTGTTATGGGCCATTGTTGCCCTAAAATAAGAAGTACAGAAGTACAAAGCTAGCTTCATAAACCTGTTAATGCGATCTCTACAGGATGCATAAGTGATGGAAGTGTCCATATTTGGAGCAGTTGTGTAAATGCTATTGCATTTAGAATAAACCCTTCTTTCCTGAAGGAACCTCTCATGTTTGTCTGGACTGGCCTAAACACATGACTCACAGATTTGTATAAAAACATATTCGTTGTTTGTTCATTTAGGAATAATGTCAGGACACTGAAGAAGTGCCATGTTTTGGACTTTTATTGACTTGCGTTATTAAGGATGACACCATGGCAGGAATAAGGGTGGGTCGCATTGGGTTTTTGTTTTTCTCTTGAGCCCTTCTTTGTGGATGTTGGGGCAGTTTTTATATCGAATGCTGACACACAGTGTGACTAATACAGAAAACCATATTGACCTGTTGATCTTTGGTTAAAATAAAAGTGTCTGAATTGCCACCAAGATATTTGCAGTGCTGTGAGGTTTCCTGTATAAATATACCAGCACTCTATACATCATGCCAGACAGTGGATATTAACTTTTAATTTGGTCAGAACTGAACATGTGTTTGAAGTGAAGGAAGTAAGTTTTCTTCCAAGCAGCTCTGTCATCACACTGATGTCTAGCTATAAACAACCATAAAAGTATATAAAAACACACCATGACCTTACTCTACTGCACTGAGATTGTGTCTGTTCCTGTTTGTTTAACATTGTTTGCTGAGGAATTAATTCAAATAAAAATTATCCCACTTTCAGTGCTGTATATAGTTTAACATAGTGTTTTACATCTATTTACATATTTGCATAAGCATAAATTATTATTTAAAAAATCTATGGAGAGATAAACAAAAAGTGACTGTAGTAGTTTTACCACTACAGTGATGTAGCGAAGAGATATGACTGCCAATTTTCTGTATAAATTTGTCTATTTATGCATAAACTACCTTCTTTCAAGTGAAAGGCATTGTCATAGGTGTTCATCGAAGAACAAGTTTAGCAGATATATGAGACGTGCAAAGGAAAGTTCAGAGTTGCCTGGTTTGCAAATGTTCTGTGCATATCATTTGCATCAAGAAATGTACTTATTTTACACTTAATTTATCAGTCGCAGTCAAACATCTGTATGGTGGATCAACACCCATTATACTTGTAATAAAACATGCTGGTGAGGGAATCATAGCCATTAACTGTTCATACAGTCTTTATTTTACTAGCATTACTACAGTATTCTAGTAGTCTTCTATGTTAATCTTGTAAGCCTGGACATAAAACAGTCATTGAAACTGCAGTAGGTAATAAAACTTGAATTTCAGTTAGTATGTACCTTTTTAATGTAGGCCATAAGTGGCCAAATACAAAATGTTGGCCATTTTGTACGTTTAAAAATGATAAAGAAAACGAGTTTTCGTGTGACATGATTTGACTAAATCAGGTCGTATCCGTGATTCCATTACATTACCACTAGATGGCCATAATGTTTCAACATTTGTTGTAAACAAGTCCCGCTCATTGGGATATCATGGGATGTACTGTACACAATCAGTGAAAATGGAACTTTATTAGGTACACCTGTTCAACTGCGGATCAAGTACATCCCTATACAGTGATGCTTGAAAGTTTGTGAACCCTTGAAAAGTTTCTATATTTCTGCATAAACATGACCTAAAACATCATCAGATTTTCACATACTAAAAGTAGATCCAATATTACATATTAGTGAGTGGTAAAAGTATGTGAACCTTTGCTTTCAGTATCTGGTGTGACCCCCCTGTGCAGCAATAACTGCAACTAAACGTTTCCAGTAACTGTTGATCAGTCCTGCACACCGGCTTGGAGGAATTTTAGCCCATTCCTCTGTACAGAACAGCTTCAACACTGGGATGTTGGTGGGTTTCCTCACATTAACTGCTCACTTTAGCTCCTTCCACAACATTCGATTGGATTAAGGTCAAGACTTTGACTTGACCATTCCAAAACATTAACTTTATTCTTCTTTAACCATTCTTTGGAGGAACGACTGGTGTGCTTAGGGTCTTTGTCTTGCTGCATGACCACCTTCATGACATTCAGTTCATGGACAGATGTCCTGATATTTTCCTTTAGAATTCTCTGATATAATTCAGAATTCATTGTTCCATCAATAATGACAAGCCGTTCTGACCCAGATGCTGCAAAACAATCCCAAACCATGATACGACCACCACCATGTTTCACAGATGGGATAAGGTTCGTATGCTGGAATGCAGTGTTTTCCTTTCTCCAAACATAATGCTTTTCTTTTAAACCAAAAAGTTCTATTTTGGTCTCATCCGTCCACAAAACATTCTTCCAATAGCCTTCTGTCTTGTCCACGTGATCTTTAGCAAACTACAGACAAGCAGCAATGTTCTTTTTGGAGAGCAGTGGCTTTCTCCTTGCAACCCTGCTATGCACACCATTGTTGTTCAGTGTTCTTCTGATGGTGGACTCATGAACATTAACATTAGCCATTGTGAGAGAGGCCTTCAGTTGCTTAGAAGTTACCCTGAGGTATTTTGTGTATCAACTATTACACGCCTTGCTCTTGGAGTGATATTTGTTGGTCGACCACTCCTGGGGAGAGAACAATGGTCTTGAATTTCCTCCATTTGTACACAATTTGTCTGACTGTGGATTGGTGGAGTCCCAACTCTTTAGAGATGGTTTTGTAACCTTTTCCAGCCTGATGAGCATCAACAACTTTTTCTGAGGTCCTCAGAAATGTCCTTTGTTCATGCCATGGTACACTTCCACAAACGTGTTATGAAGAGCAGACTTTGATAGAGCCCTGTTCTTTAAATAAAACAAGGTGCCCCCTCACACCTGATTGTGATCCCATTGATTGAAAACACCGGACTCTAATGTCACCATCAAATTAACTGCTAATCCTAGAGGTTCACATACTTTTGCCACTCACTAATATGTAATATTGGATAATTTTCCTCAATAAATAAATGACCGAGTATAATATTTTTATCTCCTTTGTTTAACTGTTCTCTTTATCTACTTTTAGGACTTTTGTGAAAATCTGATGATGTCTTAGGTCATATTTATGCAGATATATAGAAAATTCTAAGCACTTTCAAGCACCACTGTATGTGTATATATATATATATATATATATATATATATATATATATATATATATATATTATAGATATCTATTATGTATAACATTTAATATATATATATATATATATATATATATATATATATATTTATATATATATATATGTATACATATACACACACATGACAGTGAGTTCTCTGCTCTCTCTACAGTCACCAGATCTTAGTCCAGTAGAGCACCTTTGGAGTGTGGTAGGAGGTGCAGCTGGCAAATCTGACAAATCTACATGATGCTATCATGTCAGTATGGACCAATATTTCTGAGGAATGTTTCCAGCATCTCGAAGAGTCTATACCACAGAGAATAAAGACAGTTCTGTGGTCTAACCTGGTTCTAGCAAGATGAACCTATATACAGTGGAACCTCGGTACGCATCATTAATTAGTTCCATAAGGCTTGTTTCCAAAAACAGTGAGTACTGAATTAATTAATGTAATCAATAATTTAAATTGAATTGATACATTTCAGACACCCAGAAAATCCACACTGTATAAGGCATTATATTAATTAATTGAGTTATATTGTACAGGAGCATAAACATAAAGCATTAACATAAAACATTTTATAATGAAGTGATGAATAGGTCATGTAATTTACTAAATAATGCACTGGCTCCCAATGTTTTTTTGCAGTGCCCTCCTTTTGTAGATAATAATATTTTCACACTCCAAACACACCCTGACACACATGTTCAAGTATTTTGCTTCCAAACTCTACTGGAATTGATTTTAAACACTGTAATTCACACAAAATTGCAACTTTTTATTTAATCAAACAAAACAAAGTGACACATCATTTTTACAGCATTACCTATCTTACATTTTTACTGTTACTAATTACAGCAATCATTTTCCTTTCTTGTTCTTGCAGTTAGTTTATGCTTAATTTGAGACTAAATGTTCGCCATAGGGTTCCAATCCAGATTCTGACGAGGTCAAAAATTATTGTCCTCTCCTTTTTGGTCTTTGCATTGTTAACAGGAGCATTGTCTTGATGAGAAATAACGTGATCGTTCCTTTTTAGAAAACAACTTATCAACTGTGGGAAGCAAACTTTCCTGCAATATTTTCCTGTACTATAAAGCCACAAAAAAAGCATCACTATGTATTTAGTGACTGATTGATTTTAAATAGTGAACATGAAATAATGCTATACCATACTTAAGCTATTTTTATAAAAATGTCAAATAAATAGTTTGTTGTTTGCTCAAATATCTGCTCACATCATAAATGCAGAAGGTAATGTGCTAAATAAAAGATAGTTTCTCTTTCCATAAATGTTTGTGTGTTTGTGTGTGTGTGTGTGTGTGTGTGTGTGTGTGTGTGTGTGTGTGTGTGTGTGTGTGTGTGTGCGTGTGTGTATGAGAGAGGCAGAGAGAGTGTCAGAGAGGTGCATGGTGAAAGGAGGGTCCGAATGATTCTCTACAGTCTGATAAGCTCTTACCCATTGTAAATAGTAAAACAAATATATATGATTGTCAATGCTTATATTAAAAAAAATCAATGTATGGGAAACACTGAGGTATCTAGGCTATTAAGTCAATACCTAGCTACAGTATCTCATATAGGATTGCTAAGTACAATTATATAACACAGTGTTCAGACAACGTCCGAACGCATCCAGTGCATAATGCTATTCCTCTTGATTTTAAAGTAATCCTCAGAGTAGCTTGGCTTTCTCTATCTTCAAGTGTCCCCATAAATGCTCAAATGCTCAGTGAGGTTTAGGTGGGATACACTAAATGCTAATAGTAATACATGTTGAATGTATGAATTGTTTTCAAAGATTCATATTGTCACCAACATTATTATCAAAATGATGTTAAATTTGAGGAAAAAAATGAAAAATTGATGAATTTTCATGCAAATGTAATGAACATACCTCAGTGGTGCAGGATTAGCACCAGCTCTAATGAACCCTCTCACCAAAGACATGAAAAGTATGTGTATGTGTGAGGGAATGAGGCCCTTCATCCCTTCACTTCTCATACCCTTCCCCCACCTACACACAACACTCCCACACACGTCTGGTGATATAATACCAAGTATTTACTGTTTGTCCGAGCATGCCCAATACTCTGTTTAATATGCAGACAAACACCTAAGGAGCCGTTATTTGGATCGTGGGATTTCCCCAATCATCCCCAATGGAGCCTTGTGTAAATGACATGATGCTAGAGGTAAATTCACTTGGGAACTGATGGTCTCCTGCACAAAGTGAAAAGAATTCTCATTGGGATACCACTTTATTTTACTAGTAGTTCAACAGAATATTGAAATGCCCCAGAGGAAGTGAGAAAAAAAGCTTTTCCAGTGCCACTGAAACATAGTGTTTTCTCATGCACCATTAGTTCACAGGGTATCATAAGTGATTGGGCGGAATCTAAATGCTCAAAACCTGAATGGCTGAGAGCTTAATACTGAGCTTAAATTAGTAAGCAAGTGCGAAGGGAATAGAAGACCATAAGGGACACTAGAGCCATTATGCTCATCTAAGGGCAACACAGAACAATTGATGGCTGAGCCATTGATGAGTTCTTACTAATTCAGTAAAGCCATAAATAAACTCACCGGACAATAAAATTAGTCACTTGTGACTGAAACATACATAAAATATGTAATACCACCTAAAGCACGCAAGCTGACTAATTTGTATTGTACAGGGAGTATATTATGTATATGATGAAAGGACTTGGTGGAACAGATATACTCATTGAAAAAAATAATAAAAATAAATAATGCATCCAGATAGAAATGTCGGATTGCTGCAAACTCAGCATGCAGTTATGTCTTAGTCAGATATGTAAATAATTACAGATGTTGTCTCATTAGATACTGGCTCTTGCCACAAGAGGCCATAAAATTGCTTTCCCTGCTGCCCTATAAAATTTCTCTGAAAGGCTACTTTTGGGTAGTGTACCTTTTGGTGAAAGGTCACTCACTGTTAGACATGCCTCAACGATGCACTCAAAGACATTTTGCCAAATTGACAGACTTTGAGAGGGGGTACAACATTGGACTAAGAGAAGTAGAATGGTCTGCTAGTGTGTTGAACTGGGGAGCCACCGCATATGACAGTCAGTCACTCCTAGGAATGATATGAGGGACACTAATGGTTCAGTGACATGTGCAGCACATCCTACGGCCATGTGTTGACTCTCATAGCAGGGCTTCCAACTGGAATTTTTCTGTAGGATAATGCTCACAATGTATTTGCATATGTGCTTCCACACTTCCACGCTTTCACAATGTAATCACTGAATGAAAACCAAAAAACAAACAAGAAAAGCTTATCTACTCTGACCTATAATATATGCTATTTTATCTCCTGTATTACCTTCCACAATGTTTTGTGCTCACTACCATTGATGCAATCACATAGCAATAGGTGGCACACTTAAGACAGTATTCTCTTTATTTTGTCATAACAACATTACAGCGAACACAAACAAGTTATATTTACTATGAATATGCAGTATAATGTGTAATATCTTGATATTTTATGCAAGAACATATACTTTATGTTAATAAACTATACTTACTACTATACTATACTTTTTAAATATTTAACCCCTTAAGCTGTTTGGGTGGGTGGGTGTGGGTTGGGGGTAAACATGAACAATGCATTAGAGGAAGCATTTCTAAATATTTACTGAGTATCACTCAGACTTTTTTATATGATTTTATATGATTTGTTTAAATGATTTATTAAAATCCCCACCAACAAAGAATTCCATTTAATGTGAGCATACCTATTACACACATTGTACAATCACACATTCACTTATTGTTAGGGTTTGCTCTGGGTCCCTTACTCTGTTCGCCCGGTTTTTGATTTTCCGACACTCCCTTAGTTCCGCTTTTGTTTTCGTTCGGCGAGTACGGCATGCTTGTGTGTGTATGCTTGCTTCCACAGATCGATTGGCTCCCGTCTCCACTCCTTCTCATCCTCCACATCTGATCCACATCTACAATCACCTACCGTCTCTACAAATACACCGATCGATCTGCAATTCATCACCAGACTGAACTCCGTTTTACCCGGTACTGGCTCTGTTGCTATTTCTGTTTTGATAGCATTAGCATTAGCTCTAGCACCATCTCTAGCATTGGTTGGCAATCGCTGTGCATTACTTTCCCCTAGTCGTGTTAAACGCTTACCATATTCTGGTTTCTGACTAGTACTACTCAGTGCTTATGTGTGTTTGTTTTGGCTATCACGCCAGCTTTATTTTTCCCGGTACGCTAGCCAGTCTGCTTATTTCTCCAGCTCCGGTTCTCTGCTGCCATCGGTCCGCGTCCTGGGTGCACCGTCCGCGTCCTTCAATCCACTAAAAGTATGTGGAGTATCTTTCTGTTAGGGTTGACCCTGGTCCTGCTCTATTTTCCATTGCGTTTAGTTATTTTTCATCAGTCTCTTACTTCCCATTTGTTTTGGTTTTCCGAGTGCGGCGTGTATGTGTTTGTGTTTGCTGCCTTAGAGATCGACTGGCTCCCGGATCATCACTCCTCCTCCCGTGCACATCTGGTCATCATTTCGTCTCATCATCTCTGCCTGTATCTGCACCGATTGATGTCCTAGATGCCGCCAGAATATCCTTCCGTCTAGCCCGGTACCTGGCTCCTTGCTCGTCCTAGCTTAGCACTAACCATCTTTACCAGCTTGTCCTTTATAGCCGCCCTGGCTACCTTATGTCAGTTAGCTATTAGCCTCCAGTGCTACGCTACTTAGCCTTAGCCTCCGGCTATTTCCGTTATTTATTCTAGCCTTAGCTCCCCTTTGGCTGCTGGTTATTTTGGATTTTGGCCGCACCACCTCTTCATTCTCCCGGGATTCTCTTTTTACTCATCCGGAGCCATTCGACAGGGACCTTAACAAGTGTCAGGGTGTCTTCATGCAGTGTAGTCTGTTTTTTTGACAATGTCCTTTGGCCTTCTCCACTCATGCTCACAAGGTCTCGTACGTTCTCTTCCTCCTCCGAGGTAAGGCCTTGACGTGGGCTGAGGCTACGCTCTCCCAAGGCGATTTTGAGGAAATCTTGTACACCGGCTTCGGTTCCTGGAGGTGTTCAACCACCCGAACCATGGTGAAGCGGCATCAAGTCGCCTCTTTGGCCTTTGACAGGGCTCTCGCACGGTTTCTGACTATGCAGTGGAGTTCTGGTTGTTGGCCGCGGACGCTGGCTGAAATGACACCGCTTTACAAGAAGCATTCCTGTTGGGTCTGTCCGAACGCCTGAAGGATGTGTTAGCAGTCCGTGATGAACCTAGTGACCTTCAGGCGATGGTGGACCTGGCCATTCACCTGGACCGATGCATGCACGCACGCAGGTTGGAGATTGCCTTGCGTCCGGTCCAGGTGATCCCGGGTCCCCATGCCAGACCCATGGTGTCGGAGCCCCCTCCCCGGCTTATTCAGGGCCTCATTCTCTCCGACGACCCTGAGCCCATGCAGTTGGGCCATGCTAGACTCACTCAGTTTGAACGGGCCCAGAGAAGGGCTAGTGTCTATGCATGTACTGCGGGCAACCGGGCCATGCCATCACCATCTGCCCCTCCTGACCAAAAGGGGAGGCTCGACAGTAAGACTGGGGGCCCTTGCAAGCCCTATTCCTAGACCCCCACAACCAGGACAGGCCTTCCTCACACTACCAGTTACCCTGTGCCTCTCTGGTTCCACCTGGTCTGTGGACGCCCTGGTCAATTCCGGGGCCAAAGACAACCTGATGGATTAGGAACTAGCAGCCCAGTTCGGCTCCAGACTGGAGGCCTTGGCTACTTCCATGCGGGTTTATGCTCCAAACAGCCGATTGTCGGCCAGGATCACCCACCGCACGTCCCCCATTCTCCTCATCATTTCTGAAAATCACCGGGAAAACATCTCCTTTGCAGTGATACGTTCACCCCATTGGTCCTTAGCCACCCCTGGCTGGTCACACACAGTCAGATCACTGCCTGGAGTGAGGCCTGCCACCTGGACTGCCTGACCTCCGCCATGCCCACATCCAAGGCCCTCCAACGACTTCTCAGCCTGAAGACCCTGCGGACCACGGTGCCCACGGTGCCCCGGTGCTATCACAACCTTGACCGGTTGTTTAACAAGGACCACGCCCGGGAGCTGCTGCCTTACCAGACTTACAATTGCAGCATTGACCTCCTCCCGGTTGACTATACCAGCTCTCCCGGGGTGAAAGAGAGGCCATGGAGGAGTATATTTCCGAGTGCCTGGCAGCCGGGTTCATACGGCCCTCATCCTCTCTTCTGTGGGCCAGTTTTTTCTTCGTGGCTAAAAAGGGGGCTTCCTACGCCCCTGTATTGATTACCAGGGCCTCAAAGCCATCACGAAACGAAACCGGTACCCTTTACCACACCCCTCCTCGGCTTTTGACAGTTTCCTTCCTGGGATTCGTTATTCAGAGCGGGAGCATCAAGGTGGATCCAGCCAAGATCCATGCCGCCTCAGAGTGGCCCAGACCGCTGGGGTGCAAGGAGCTCCAATGCTTTCTGAGCCAAACCCTGGGGGTGGGCCCCCCAATCGGGCTTGGACCGCATCTCTGCAATGGGCCAACGAGTTCCACTTCTTCAGCCACCCAGGTTATCATCGCAGCCTGGCCGTCCTGCCTGTTCCACCTGTGCCCGTAGCAAGTCCTCCCATCGGGGACTCCCACCAAGGACTTTATTCCCAAGGACTCAAGATCCTAAAGTGACTCTGTGTGTCAGCCTAAATAATGCCGATATGAAATACTTAAATGTTATTTTTATTTTTCTTAACTATAACTATAAGAGTTTTTGAGTAGATAAATTAGTTCCATTCTTACATATATCATCTACGCCACACAAGAGGGATGGGTCCCTTTTTGAGTCTTTGTCCTCCCAAGGTTTCTTTTTCATAAGGTTTGGGAGTTTTTCTTTGCTACTAGGCTTGCTAAATTTTGGATCTACTTTGGGAGATTTGGCTCTAGATATTAGAAGACACTCTAACTTGTGAAGTTGCTTTGAGAAGATGCTCCTTTGTCAAACGTGCTGTTGTAGCAAACCTAAGACTACACTTTAAATTGATTAATTTTTAATGAACAAACGGGGCACCACCGGATCGTTTGTGGACTGGTAGATCCGGAAAACCAGTTGAAAGGAGAAAAGCAAAATTGATCGGTCTAGGTCTGAATAGTGAATTCAAAGTTATGTTTCTCGCCCTTTGTTTGAATGAAACTCTCTCACACCAGGCAGTAAAATCAAAAGGTTATAACAAGTTTATTAATTACAAACAAGGCAATACCAACAGACTATCTGATGTAATAACATATGTATCACAGTATTAAAATCAGGAAATGATGGCAAACGTACATATATCACAGTATTAAAATCAGAAACCAAGATGTCTCTATGTGCAACTTATCGGTCGCGCAATAATTACCCAGAGGCAATGTTATGAACTAGTTTAAGACGCAGCGAGTTATTAGTATCACAAATTACGTTGAACATAAATAGTATGGCGGAAGCTACTCAGATGTGGATACATTTATATTGAAGCGTGGTTTAAGATTAAACGCAAGGTTTGAGAATCAGGGACCCAGAAAAGCCATAAACGGTACTCGCCTGGAAGATCACTCAAGTGGTTTGAGCATTAAACCCTGGCCCGGCCCGTCCAAAAGGCACGATTTTGGGTGACGTCCTTCTTCCGATGCACACCGCCGCTCAGAACGGCCTCTTAGTGGCTTGGCTCTGAGGTTTCTTGCAGATGGCCTTCGCGTAACCACGTTTTGGCGGTGACTTCAGAGATGAGGCTCACTTCCCAGTTTAGGCTGCAGGCGTTCACGATCCCTCAACGTTTTGCGTGCGTACAACTCAGATTTTATCTTGGCCACAGAAAAGTTGGAGTTGACGTGTTTCTAGCACCACGAGTTTCAAAAGACTTGAAAAACTTGAATGTACAAGAATGGTAGAGTGTGAAGGAGATCTTGGCTGGTTGGTCTTTTAATTATCTTCTAATTCGGCGATACTGAACTACTTAAGACTGCTGGACACAGGAAACTTAACGTAAAATAAACGCGAAAACTTGAGCTAAATAAATAACAAAAGCCTGACAAAAAGTTGCAACTTAGAAAGACAAAGAAAAGACTAGACTTAGAAAGACAAAAACACTCAAGAACAAAAGACTCAAAGCTAAGCTACCACGCGGTTAGCCCCGTCGCTTTTGTATGTTCCGGATAGTAGACGGTCGGAGGCGGGGGCACAAGGAGTTGCCCTGACTTAGCTAATGAGAAGCTGACTCATCAGTAAATCCTCCCTATCGTGATTGTGTCTTCTAATTTCACCATAGGTTGGTAGGGGCCGTTTTACAGAAGCTATAACTTGGATTCATATATTCCTACATATCTAGGGTGATTAAAAGTATCACATAATAACCCAAAAATCCTCAAAGTTACAAGTTTGGTTGCAGAATTTCACTGTAAGGTTCAGATGATCAAAGGCACCTTGAATTTATAAACTAGGACATCGTTAAGTCATTCTAACTACAGTACATGCATTTGCTATTCCTTAACCAAACAATAATACAATCAATACAAAATGTAGGAAACAGTACATTCTACAACAACTTCAATTCTGTTCCTTTGTACATATGAACAAGTATTAAACCCGAACGATCAATACATATAGATAAAACAGCTATTGTTTCTAATACTATAACTATTAGTATAGCGCATCTGGACCATATTACGTATAGAATGGTCACTATACTAAAACATTGACCAAATAAATATGAAAATACATGAGGAATCAGGGACATGCCTATATATATGATTATATGATGATATGAAAAATATCCCTGATAACATTCTTTGTATGAAATAGCTAAGTACATATGGGTGTGTTTGGACTTATTATGAAGCAGTTCTCATGTGTTCTCTAATTGAATTATCCAGGCAAAGGTAATCTATTCCCAACAAAGTTTAATACTATTATTGAAAAGTTTGTCTGTAGAAGTTAGGCGGGAATTCTTCTGTCGTAAATTTCCGGTGGTGTCCTTCTGGCGCCAGGCTGAGAAAGAAGTCGTAAAAGTAACCAGAGAGAGAGCAGGTATATTTGTTTTTCCTTTAGAGAAATTATACCCGATTTCTCTTGAGAGAGGGTGAGTCTGGGTTGACTTGTCAGAAATCCTTTTAAGGCTACACATTGGATTATTTTATGGTGATGGGATGCACAGGTTATCTGGCCCGTTAAGCCAGAACCCCAATTTGGTGGGTTCGAGAAGAGGTTGGGGTTGATGGGCCATCATTCAGTGAGGAGATCCTGTCCAGATGGTGGCCATTTATATTCCAAAGAGTCCCAAAGTTTATGACTTGACAACCGTTCGAACAAAAGGGTGTAGAGGGTTGAAGGACTGTAATTCAGCTATTAACGCTACACTGTATAAATAAATCTGACTTGACTTGACTTCAGTTTGGCAGGTATAGGTTCAGCAACATGATGTGGCAATAAAATGAAGAATGACATTTCCAGAACTCATCAAATTGTGACAGAGTGGGTCTGGGAGCATGGGAATCATATTCACACAAGTACTAGCCAGTACAGAACCCTGACCTTAATCCCACTGAAAGTCAATGGGATGTGCTGGAGAAAACTCTATGAAGTAGTTCAACTCTCTTTTCATCAATACAAGATCTCTGCCAAAAATGAAGGAAACTCTGAATGGAAATAAATATAGTGAGTTTACTTAAATAATGTCACTGTGAATGTGCATTGTTTGGGGTTAAAACTTTTTGTTGCATTGAGAATACATGAGGAGTACAGAATTAACATAGTTTCTTTAACTACCTTCCTCAGTGACATGACAGTATAGCAATAAGTGTTTAAGTAAAAGTAGCATATAATCTGCATATTGTCTTTTACATTGTACGTCACTTGCATTTATTCATTTTATATATCCACTTCCATTTTTCTGTTCTATTTTTCTTTTATTATTAAACTGTGTGTGTGTGTGTGTGTGTGTGTGTGTGTGTGTGTGTGTGTGTGTGTGTGTGTGTGTGTGTATCGTTAACTGTATGGTTAACTGTTTTTGCACTTGAGTCCAATTGAGTGATTTGTCACATACTTGCTGGTTCATACGAGGAAAATGGCTTTTTTACAAAAACAGCAACTTACTTTTGAAAAACCAAAAGAGTCAAAAGATTTTCTTTAGGTTACTGAGGTTAAGGTTAGGGTTAGTGATAGGTGTAGGTGTATTAATTGGTCCCCACAACGTTAGCGAGACAAACTAAATTACACTGCAGCCAGTATGTTTATACAGTGGTGCAAAAAATAGTGAAACTTCTAGAAATAAATATATTTTTGCATAAATATGAACTGGAGCACCATCAGATTTTCACACAAATCTTAAAAGTAAATAAGGATAAGCCCCAAACTTGTATAATTTGTAATTTATTGATTGGAGAAATGGCCCAATATTACATGTCTGTTTTCTATTGAAAACTTGGGAATACTGAATGGAAACTTTAGAAAATTTAAATAAACTGTAAAAGAGAATAGTGATGGCAGACCCAAGTGTAAAGTAATACTGGTTTCAAACCCTGGGGGTAAAAACCATTACGTCAGAGGGGAGGTTCCAATGAGGATGCAACAGATAAAGCGAGAATTAGCAGTTTCTTTCAGAGCTCACTATCAACTAATTCTAGTTGGTCAAAGGCAATAACGGAATCAGTTTCTTTAAATTCAAGGTCACCTGTATCTATAAAATATTCATACACCTGATATCTACTCTGCAGCCTAGATATACAATGCTGAGCTGGCAGCATTTTTAGTGAAATACAGTGGGGCAAAAAACGTATTTAGTCAGCCACTGATTGTGAAAGTTCTCCTACTTAGAAACATGAGAGAGGTCTGTACTTTTCATCATAGGTACACTTATATGATAGACAAAATGAGAAAAAAAATCCAGGAAATTACATTGTAGGATTGTTAAAGAATGTAATTTTAAATTGTGGTGGAAAAAAAAGTATTTGTCAATACTTTGTAACATAACCTTTGTTGGCAATGACAGAGGTCAAACGTTTCCTGTAAGTCTTCACCAGGTTTGCACACACTGTAGCTGGTATGTTGGCCCATTCCTCCATGCAGATCTCCTCTAGAGCAGTGATGTTTTGGGGTTGTCGCTGGGCAACACGGACTTTCAACTCCCTCCACAAATTTTCTATGGGACTGAGGTATGGAGACTGGCTAGGCCACCCCAGGACCTTGAAATGCTTTTCACAAAGCCACTCCTTCATTGCCCGAGCGGTGTGTTTGGGATCATTGTCATGCTGGAAGACCCAGCCACGTTCAATCTTCAATGCTCTCACTGATGGAAGGAGGTTTTGGCTTACATTGTCATGAAACATGGCCCCGTTCATTCTTCCCTTAAAACGGATCAGTCGTCCTGTCCCCTTTGAAGAAAAACTGCTCCAAAGCATGATGTTTCCACCCACATGCTTCACAGTAGGCATGGTGTTCTTGGGATGCAACTCAGAATTTTTCTTCCTCCAAACACGACGAGTGTTTACCCAAAAGTTCTATTTTGGTTTCATCTGACCACATGATATTCTACCAATCTTCTTCTGGATCATCCATATGCTCTCTGGCAAACTTCAGACGGACCTGGACATGTACTGGCTTAAGCACGGGGACACGCCTGTCCCTTTTCGTGTAGTGTGTTACTGATGGTAGTCTTTGTTACTTTGGTCCCAGCTCTCTGCAGGTCATTCATCAGGTCCCTCCGTGTAGTTCTGGGATTTTGCTCACCATTCACATGATCATTTTGACCCCATGGGATGAGATCTTGCGTGGAGCCCCAGATCGAGAGAGATTATCAATGGTCTTGTATGTCTTCCATTTTCTTACAAATGCTCCCACAGTTGATTTATTCACACCAATCTGTTTGCCTATTGTAGATTCACTCTTCCCAGCCTGGTGCAGGTCTATCTTCTTCCTGGTGTCCTTCGATAGCTCTTTGGTCTTGGCCATGGTTGAGTTTGGAGTCTGACTGTTTGAGGCTGTTTACAGGTGTCTTTTATAAAGATACCGAGGTCAAACAGGTGCCATTAATACAGGTAACGAGTGGAGGACAGAAGAGCTTCTTAAAGAAGACGTTACAGGTCTGTGAGAGCCAGAAATCTTGCATGTTTGTGGGTGACCAAATACTCATTTCCCACCACAATTTACAATTAGATTCTTTAAAAATCATACAATGTGATTTCCTGGTTTTTTTTTTCTAATTTTGTCTATCACAGTTGAAATGTACCTATGATGAAAATTACAGACCTCTCTCATCTTTCTAAGTAGGACAACTTGCAGTGTCTGACTAAATACTTTTTTGCCCCACTGTAAATTTGGAAGATGTAGCTATTAATGACCAACCTGAGCCAAAGGTTTCTCACCTTTAGGATTTGGAAGCGCTGGAAAAAGGAGACGAAGTCGTTGCTTTAAATCAAGCATCCCAACTCTTAATGGATTCACAGCTTGACTGAAGGGCAACAACACTTTTAATCCCATCTACAAAAATGAACTGAATCAGCTTCATCACTCACAAAGATGTCATTAGCTGGTGTTAAACTCTGTATCTTTCATTAAACACCATCAACGGCTGATCTGAGCTTCATTCATCTGACAGGTATGTTATCTAGCTCTTAGCAAAGCTGTTGATGCTCTATAACTCTGCCATAATATTTATTACTGATTATATTAACATTAAGATATTCATCTTCCAAATATATAATCACTAATCAAACATGGTCCTAGACTTTCGTTATAACACTGGGATCTCAGGGAAGACTGGGCTAAAACAGACACACTACTAGATACAAACAGTAAGCTACAACTACAAACTGACAGTGTTAATACAAACTAGACAAAAGGGCTAACAAGACTAGACAAAGAGCTAACAAGACTAGACAAAGTGCGAACAAAGACAGACAATAGCTAAAGTGCTCACAAACAAAAGAAGTGCTAATCTAAAACACATGCCACAGAAGAAACACTGGAACACAGAACGGCAGAAGTACAAAGACAAAGACTAGGAAAGATCACAAACCAGAACCCGGGAACCAGAAGAAACAGTGTGTGGAGTGAAATTGCCAGACAAAGAAGTGAACAGGAAGTGGGGAATTTATAGAAAAAGACAGCAGGTGGCAACAGGCCCATTTGCTGTTGGAAAAGAAGAAAGTCATGAGAGAAAGGGGGGTTAAATCAGAGTGATGCAGGCTGGAGAGCTTGCATCATCGTGACACCTGACCCATTTTATTTGCTGAATGTAAATAAACTTTCTTTTTAATAAATTAAAACTTACCATGCGATATATTTGTGTTTATTGTCTGTCTGATATACAATTATTGGAAAACTCTGTTCCCCCACTGTTATGATTGAAGGGCTTAGCAGCAGGATAATGACAGAATGGAACTATTTTACCGCACAGAATGTTGATAAACAAATTGTTTTTTCTGTCCTTTTTATCTAACAATAAATGGCAATAACAGAACTGTGGTATAATCGCAATAATACACTTGAGGTCTTACATTTACATTTACAGCATTTAGCAGACACCTTTATCCAGAGCGACTTACAATTGATACAATTTTACAATCCAAGCAATTGTGGGTTAAGGGCTTGCTCAAGGACCCAACAGTGGCAGCTTGGCAGATGTGGGATTTGAACCCTGGACCTTGTGGTCCATAGTCCAGTACCTTACCCACTAGGCTACGACAGTCCCAGGTCTTGCTTTAACATAAGATATTGGCAAGAGTGTAGAGACTTTCGGCCGCAGCACACCCATAAAAATATCTGACTTTAATACACCATCTTGTGTATTATAGCTTAGATATAGACTCTTTGGTAAACATCAGAATATACATTACATTATAGTATTATAATTTCTAACACCATTACACTTTTTTATGGCTGAGAGGCTTTGTAAAAAAAAAAAAAAAAAAAAAACTAAAACCCTATAAAAGTCTCTGACCCTATGTTTTTGAATAGTAAATCAGATTAGGAAGATTTGAATGACATAATGTACTGTGCTGTAATTCTGTCATCACTCTATGCCTGTTTTGAGTTGCCCTGGCTTCACTGCCACAACTAGGTATGACATGCAGAGCTGAAAATAACATCTGTGAAAACTGTGATTCGTATGTGTTGAGTGATTTGTTAATGACCTGATATTGATTCTAAAATCAATAAATATTGCAAAGGGTTTCACTTATTCATTACAGTGTATTAGTAATTTGCAGAAAGGGAAAATACTAGTAACATTCTGGAAAATGCATAATTATAGGTAATCACACTGTCCCATATTCATTCAGCTTTCAGAAGGTAATAAAAGACTAGCTCCATTAAGGCTAGTCTCCATAAAAGACTAGCTCCATTTATTTTCCTTTATTATTATCCGAACTGTGAGGTGCACTGCCCTTCCTCCATGCTACTCCCAGGAGGGACACTGGGATTTCTTTATTAAAGCTTAATCGAAACCTTTTTAAAGCTTTAACACATTTGCTGAAGGGCTGCTGATTCCCAGAGTACAGTGTATAAGCAAAGGAATGACCCCAGCTTCACGTTCAAGCACTTCTAACAATATTTTTATAAAAAAAAAAACAGAACACCAGGACAACTGTTTTTCATGGACAATACTGTCCATGAAAGGCTGGCAATCACAGCCCCTCTATTTCCATGCATTCTACTGGGTTTAGAAATAGGGAGTGTAGTGAAAGGTAACAATGATCTGTGGGTGGCTGACCATAATAGCCCAACAAAGCTTATATAATTTTATATGATTATGAATCTGTGCTGGTCTGTGTCATTTATGTGATCTAGTTACAGAAGTGTCTTATTGTGGGTGTCTAAAATATAAATATATTGGCTGTAATAAGAGTGGCATGTTTTGGACATCTGCTGTGATGTTAACTATGAAACGAAGGCCAGTTATGTGTAAGGGAACAGATAAGCTATTGACTGTGAGGATCAGGTGTTGCCAGTTGGTAAACAATTGAAGCAAACTGAATGGCAGAGCTTTCCAAATTGTGATTTGAAAGCATAAAACTGCATGTTTGGATGCCTCCTTTATACATTTATGAAAACAAAAGTTAAAAAGACTAAAACAGGATGATTAGAGATATTTAGACTCCAAGCACACACTCTGAATGTCAAGAAAACTCCTGACATTCTGAAAAATCTTACTGTTTAAATGTCATCTGGCTACATAGTCATCCTGAGCTATCCATGACAACTGCTGTTACCAAGCTGATGAGTTGTGACTAAGAAAATCTCTAATCAAATTCATATTGGGATAAAATAAATCATACTATTTAACTACTTATTCTATAGTTTAAATAGTTATTCTATTGACAGACAGTAGCAATTATGTGAATCCTGTTTATTTGATAGCCATTTACAAATAAGCACTTTATTAAGAAGGTGTCAAGTAGACATTGTAGCACTTCATAATCTCAAAATAGCACTTAAAGCATAAAGCGTGTTGAACAACCGTTGCTGGTTACGCAACTCACCACATGGCTTGTCTTGACACTGGAATAGAATGTAATGCATACACATATAGTTTATAAACTAATGACCTGTCTTAAAGGAATAGGCCAACTTAACAATGCCGAGTTATTACTGTATTATATCCTGTGTTATTGAGAGAAGAATATAAAGTCTGTTTACCGATTATCTACTTTGTAAGAATCTTTAGTAAAATATTTTTGTAAGATAAGCATTATCATTATCCATTGTAATTAATTCACTTTTCACTTATTCAGATAACTGGTCGTAGCCTCTCCAACAGAGTGAGGCTTGTGGGATGCTTCTGGTCAGCAGTGGTTAGACCAAAGAAGGACAAACCACAAACCATTGACAGGGTATTGGGTGCACAAGGCTCATTGATGTAAGGGAGCAAAGTTATCCAGTCTGGTCTGAATCGACAAAACGGATACTGTGGCACAAGTCAAAGCATTTTTAAATGCTGATTATACTGGATAACTGGATAACAAAAGCTTTCACATTGTGGGAAAAAGAAATGTAAGATTATGATAGACAATGTCAAGCTGAACACAGAAAATATCTTCAGTTTTACTATATCATATAACAATTTAGAGAAACATTAAAATTTATGCAGTGAGTTTAATCACACATTAGTCTGCTAATTTAAGTTCCAGATCATTTAATTCTGGCTGTGTTATCAGACAAGGATAGCTAGACATAAAGATCCAACCTCTGGATCAGACTCCATGTCTCTGTTGGCCTCGGTCCTGCAAAACTGTCAAGATGTGGCAATGGTATCATGGATTGAAAGGAGCTTGGGGTATTCAGTATATTTCTTATTTTTAGTAGAGCAGCCAGATACACTGGTCAGACAGAAGTAGCAGTCCGTCATATGATCTTTCTCTTCCTGTCACATGACTTTGATGAAACATTTCAGCTGTAACAAACCTTCTAGAAGACAGTAAATCCTCTAATTTCTCTAATTACTCACTTTGCTGTTGACTGAAGAATGTGCATCAACATTAATCCACACATCTGTAAATGTGAGCAGCTTTTATAGCCTATCTGCTAGCATCTAACTTCACTAAGCATGCCCAGTCATGCCTAAGACAACATCCGCATAGCTCCTACACTGAGTGCATGCCCAGATATGGTTGGACTGAACATATGGATACATACTAATAGACTTAAAACATGATGGAAAATAACAAAAATAAGTTATATCCACCCAGTGGTATGATAGGACGAGTTTAAGGTGAGTTTAATGATCAGCAGCCCATAATCAATAAAATCCACCCAAAAGTGTTCAAGAAGCAAAATCTTAAAAAAAAATATTTGGCAGCATGGTAGTGCAAGGGTTTGTATGGTCTCTGCACAGCTCCAGAGATTCCCAGTTTGATCCAGTGTGGAGTTTGCATGTCCTCCCTATGTCCACATGGGTTATATAACCTCATTGATGTGCATACTTTATATAACCCATCACTTCATGACCAAGCCAAGAAGACTGTGTGCACAGAGACTGTATTCCAAGAGATTGTTAAGAGAACTGTTAAGCATGTAACTGTGTATAGTTTTAAATATGTGAGTAGTTAGTTAAATTAGTTAGTTAAATTGTGAGCATTTATTCATTCAAAATTTGACATTAAAGATTTGTTATGTGTGTTTCAGTTATTTTCTCAAATGTTAGATGGTGAGGATGGTCATTAGGTAAAAAAATCCTGTACTATTCAGTGAACCTCACATAAAATATTCATAAAAATACCAATACCCACTAGTAAGTGTACTGATTAAAACATGAATTGGGATGCTGGCCATTGAAAGGTGTGAGAATGGATATCCATGACCTTATCTAGAAAAAGATAACTACTTCTGGAACAAACAGAATCATGATGACCCTGAGAGGGTGAAAAGGAGCTAACCTTCAATAGACTGTACTGTGCAGAGAGAAAGAGAGAGAGAGAGAGAGAGAGAGAGAGAGAGAGAGAGAGAGAGAGAGAGAGAGAGCGCACACGCAGGTGATGTGAGAGGAAGAAGAGAAGGAGGAGGGTGAACTCACACTGAGTCCTCACTGAAGCCACATTCATTTAGTGGGATTATTGAGCTCGGAGCTCCACGGATTACCCGTAGAGACCAGAGTCCCCTCTCTCTCCATCAATCGCTCTAGCGTCTCCCTCTCTCCAAATCTCAAGGAGTGGATGCAAGACACCAGACGAGCGCTCTGATTTCTCCGAGGTTTATAACAAAGGTGAGTCTCAGTTTACACCCATTGGAACTAAATATATACATAACTGGAAAACATATCACTTTTTATTCATTAATGGTTTGTTAAAATATGACTTTTAAGTATATTAAGATGTCATTATCACACGTCTATATAACAACACACATATAGTCCTATAACAACATAGAAACTGCGTTACATATGTTTACATCTTAGTAGGAAGCCTATAATATATCATTCGTATGTGGGTGGAACAACAATGTAAAGATTCGCATTGTTCTGCTAATAATTATCTGTTCTTCTCTTGACATAGCTAAAACTATTACATACAATTTAGAGATTCCATTTGAATTGGTACTGAACAACACAGAAACGTATACGTGAGGTTTTTTTTTGTAGTTATTTTTATTAGTATTTTTTTTTGGCTTTGGTTTCCTTTGTTTCTCTATGCGCGCCCCGGGTGCGCACCTGAGACGAACTGAAAAACGGCGCGCAAAGCCATAAAGCCCTGGACAACAGTGTTGTGAGCTAACTCGTACAATATTTGTTTATAAAAAAAACATTCTGACACGTTTAAACACTTGGAATATTGCTGTTAAATTAGTTTAAATTCTGTTAACTGCACCGTGTCAACAAAAAACAGCGTGTGTTTTGGCATTGGCCGCATTCATTATATTATCAGTATCTTAGTCTATTACTGCTCGTAGTTTTATTACATATTATTTAGTGGACTGAGGTTGTCGCAACATTTTTTGATTTGTCGATTTATAGCCTACTTCAGAAAACACATTCAAAATTACTGACCAAGATTAGTACAATGCTGTACCGATGTGTGCCTCTGTCACATAAAACATATTTTTACATCTAAGGTTCCTGGCCCAGGGTGGCCAGTGTAGACTTTGCGTGTGCTTCCAATGTCTGTTTCTTCTCCAGGTACTCTGGTTTTCACCCACATTCCAAAAACATGCATTTAGATAAACTGATGTTTCTAGGTTCCAAAGTGTCCCAGGGTGTGTGTGTGTGTGTGTATGTGTGTGTGTGTGTGTGTGTGCCACCCTTTTTAGGATGCTTCTCTCTCTCTCTCTCTCTCTCTCTCTCTCTCTCTCTGTCTCTCTCTCTCTCAAATGTGTATTTGTACTCTTTATTCAGATTTAGTTTTGTGGGTCTGGTAATAAGATTTTTGGGCATATTTTTTGAGGTATACAAATGCATGAAAGCATATATAATCGGCCAATAGCTATCTTGTTTTTTTTTTCTTTCAAATGGAAATGGACCATACCATAACTATATGATTAATTAGGTTACTTGTCAGACCCCTGGGGTCTGGGGTTGAGTAAGAACATTTAAAATAGTTTAAGCCAAAACCATTCTAGAAAACGAAAGCCTCTACAGTATAGAATAAAACAAATACAGGGTGCCATATGGAAGAAAAAAAACAAAATACAACACGTTTGTAGTCAGTAAGCTGTGATAATAATGTGCTGAGACATATTTTTCCTATGTGTTTTTCAAAAAACAGACAGTTATTAGGGGCTCAGATTCATTCTGATTTGTTAAGAAATAGTTGATTAAAATTATATCCTATCAATGTTGAATAATACTGTTTTCTAAACTCAAAATAATATAATTATATAATATTATTTGGTACTGTTCTTGGTACTTTATATTAACATTTTAGAAATAATACATTCAACATTTTAACTACTTTGAGATCCGATAGGTTAGCCCTTCCACAAAGTCAAAAGTGGTGGCAAAAGGCCCCCACTGGTTTCCTGGCGAAACTCTAGAGAACTGAGCATTTCAGATGAAGGGAACAGTGGTCTATCCATTAGATCTGTCTTGCCCTTGCAAGATGAGAGAAAAGAAAGATTGTGCTCTGTCATGTGGGAGCTGTGTGATAGGGTGATATGGGGAGGGGAGGGTCAGATAGAGATGGATCATGCCAGTGTCCAATGCTTAGGGAGGTTGGGTCCCTTTTTGAGTCTTGGTCCTCCCAAGGTTTCTTCCTAGAACTAGGGAGTTTTTCCTTGCCACTGTCGCCCTAGGCTTGCTCAATTTGGCATTGGATGTAGTTATTAGGAGATAATCTAAACTTGTAAAGTTGCTTTGAGACAATGCTCCATTGTAAAAAGCGCTATATAAATAAATCTGACTTGACTTGACTTGGTTTAGGGGAGCCCAAACTCAACTCTGCTGTTATGAAGCCCATATTGCAACATTATTAGTTGCTATATATGGTGAAGATGGTGATTGTTCATGAACAATATTCCATGGAAAACCCAAAATGACAAATAAAGTAGGACTAACTAACTTCTGATTGAAATGAACTGAGAAAGTGTAGACAATCAAAAAATCGCGCGCGCGCGTGTGTGTGTGTGTGTGTGTGTGTGTGTGTGTGTGTGTGTGTGTGTGTGTGTGTGTGTGTGTGTGTGTGTGTGAATGCTTGAATTCCCATTCAGCCTATTCAGAGCTGTAGACAGGCTGGCAATGGGTGGCATCTACTGTAGTGCTTGAGTAATCCTCCTGGGAAACTTCGGGGACTGCCAAAGTGCCATCCAATTTCTTTTCTCTTTCCACTTCATCATGCGTCCTATCACTGTCCATGCATTTTGCTCCTTATCTTTGCTGTACTCTGTCCTGTTCCATCTCCTCCAGTGTATGTGTGAACTTAAATGAATTTAAAGGAGCTGAGTGATTAGTCACTTGCGCTTTCCACCTTCTAAGGTGCTAAAATTGGTGAACACCTCAAGTTAAGCGCTAACAAACAAAGCTTTTCCACTCAGAGATGCATGCCAGAGCAGGGATAGACACATATGAGAAGTTAATTAGTGCTTTAAAATAGGTTTATTGATGCTTGGTTTGTAGATCTGTTACCTAGACAACCTCAGACTTCACTGATGACATTTTAAGCAATTTGCAGAAGGGCTGAAAATAATGAACCCCCTGAGACAGAGACAGCAGGGGAGAATGAGAGAAATAAAGAGCCTGTTTTCTTATGTACAATTCTTCCGATTAAGTTTCACTTGTCTCTGTTCCTATAGGTTTTACTAAAAATATTTTAGTACAATGGTTGAGTTTGTGTTAAGAGCTTTGGGCAAGTATCTGTACTGGTTACAATTTAACTGATATAGTTGTTCACCTCATTTGTAATGGAAGAGCAAGATCAATTCTAAGACCAAACAAAATATATGCTTCAGTTGATGACGCATACAGGAAGGTAGACATATTACAAATGATAAGATGGTTTGCCGAAAGTCATATCGACCAGAAGGTTCAGGGTTCAAATCCCACCTCTGCCAACCTGCCACTGTTGGTTCCTTGAGCAAGACCCTTAACACACCATTGCTTGGATCATAAGATTGTATTAACTGTAAGTTGCTCTGGATAAGGCCATCTGCTAAATGACATAAATGTAAATGGTACACTAATAGTGTATACTTTCATCTGTTCTCAGTTTGGAACACATAAAAAAAAAAATATGTGTATATATATATATCTATATATATCTATCTATCTATCTATCTATCTATCTATCTATCTATCTATCTATATCTATATA
>JAJAGP010000910.1:0-172932 GCA_025084515.1 Ancistrus triradiatus | reverse complement strand
GGAGCTTGGGAAGCTCTGACAATAAAAACAGTGGTTCGTGGAATATTTTTGGCTGTCCATTCTGCTATGCAACTGTAGAAAAATACTTTCATACATGACTGTTGAGTTATAGATAGCTTTCAATAAAGTTGCTGAATGAAACTGCAAATCTAGATATATGTAAGGCAACATACTGATTCATCATCTGATGAATTTATTGAAATCTGTTCTGCTTGCCATCATAGGTGCTAACAGTCTGGCTAACTAACATACCATAAATTATAAGAAAGGCAAAAAAGACTTATACCATCTAATCCAACCGCCTGAATGACTCACTCATAATTATGTGCCATATTATAATCGGATTAGAATGTGAACTGTAAATCGTTGTGCTCATACACAGCTACAGTTATCATTGCCTCCAAATAGTCTCTAAAGTATTGCGATACAAAGCCCCACCTCTTGCATTCATCTTGGCCAAAGTAGTAGTGCTAATGGTTGAGGAATCAAATTTGCATGTCAACTTTAATCGAATTTGAACTTGATGCAAAATTTTGCTTGTAAAATTTGTTGGCCCCTGCAGTGTGAAAACGCTCATCAAAGCGATGTTCATTAAAATTAATATGATTTCCAATGATGAAAATTTAGTGTGACTGTGGCTTTAGATATTGTGTCCTCATTTTATTTATTTATTGATTTATTTTTTGTTTGTGTGGATTTTCCAGATTGGTTTTATAGTCTCAAAATTGATGTAGCTGGCTTCTTCTAGATATCAATTCTGGTATCATAAGATGAAGGAAGTACTTTAGCCCTCCTATTATGTTCATTTGTCAGGAACAGCAATGGAGTACCCTGTACCAATTTTACCTGGTGCATGTTTTATTATTTAATATTATATGTTGATTACACTAATTAAGGCAAGCAGAAGAAGTTTCACACTTCTATTAATAGTTAAATACTTAACTATTTTTCCTAGATTTTCAAATTTCAAAACGGATCAATTTGACCCATAACATAACAGGAGGGTTAGGCTTGATAACTCAGACAGATGTAATTATTATCAAGTAATATGCACACTTAGAATAGAGGATCCATCTTGTACTTCAGTCGGCTCTGTGCTTTGTCTCTCAGAGAGACAACATTTTTAGCGTAGATATAGAAAGACATGAAGACCAATTAAAAAAAAAAACATTTAACATGGCAGAGTGATGTACAGTATATATTTGCAATGGTTTTCATGATGAAGTTATTATTCATAGAGCTGGTGACTTATGAAAAAAACTTATGGTGACTTATGAAAAAAAAACATGAAATTAACATGAATTTCCAATTTGTATATCTTCTACACTTTAAAAGCTGTAGAAATTACATTTCGGAAATAGTCCCATCTGTATGACATTAAACATTCTGTAAAAGTCTCTGATACTCTTTCCAAATCTATGACAGAATGTGTCTTCTCTGGTCATAGTTAAAAATGAGTGAGAAAAGTTATGGGAAGTACTTTAAGAGTAGACACTCAAGAGTGAGGGAACAATCTCTTCTCGCCTCAGGACCCTCTGAACAACTATGGATGAACCACAGGACCTTTCTGCATCCCTCTTCTGTTTTCCTGTTTTGTCCTCTCTTCCCTCATTTAGTTTGCAGCTAAGTCTCTAATGGACCTTTAAGAAAGCTTTGTGTGCATCTTTCCACCAGGGCAGAGGACTGTGGGACGTAATTCCACTCTTGAGTATGTAAATGGCCAGAGCTGTGGGAGCGGAGAACTGAGCTGCCACTTACTCACTTAATCTTGATGAGGTTCATCACTTTTACTTGCAATTAATGGGCATGCATGAGAACCAAAATGCCACACACAGTGCCAACTCTCCCAAGGGGGCACTGCAGCACCCTATGCCCACCACCTTCTTCTTCCGGAGGGCCCCGTTCCTCCTTCTCTATGTTTTATCCACCCCTTCCCAGCAACCCCATGGATACACACAAGCTGCCTATGTTTACCTCTGTCCACGAACAGCGGAACACTAAACAATCCCCTTCACTGCTTCTTTGTCAGCCCCATCCTTTGAAAGCAGGGGAGAGAGAGAGAGATGAGGAAACAATTAAAAACCTCTCCTGAACCTTTGCGCTAACAGTTTCCCAGCACAGGGAGCCTCGAGCATGGAGTTCTCTAAACTGCCCCATTATTCTACTGCACTTGGCATTCTCCAAGAGCAACTTGCTTCAATGGCTGGCCCGACACAGTGGGCTTTTTGTGATGGACTTGGCTCCCCACACCATACACTGGTTAATTAGGAATTGCCTTCATGTATCTACCTATCTATCCATCTGTCTGTCCGCCTACCTATGGCCTGTCTTAAGGGCTCCATAGCTACACCACACGATCTGCTCCACTGTGACATTCCACAATCCATCCAGTATTTATGATTTAATAAACAACAATAAAGAGAGGCCAACATCCTTATCATTTGTAAAAAAAAAAACACAGATCCAAAACCTGGAAGGAGGTTCACAATTTAAATTGAGTTTACTAGTATAATTATAATTATTCAGACTGAATGAATGAATTTATCATCTACGCCGCCCAAGGAGGTTGGGTCCCTTTTTTGAGTCTTGGCCCTCACAAGGTTTCTTCCTCATAACACTTAGGGAGTTTTTCCTTGCCACTGTTGCAATAGGCTTGCTCAATTTGGGATTGGACGTAGATTTTAGGAGATAATCTAAACTTGTAAAGTTGCTTTGAGACAATGCTCCATTGTAAAAAGCGCTAAATAAATAGATCTGACTTGACTTGACTTGACATGAACCCAGTGGGATTCATATAAACGATTCATATGTTTGTTAAGCTATCTTGACATAAATCTACTTCTTCAGAGTGAACTAGTAAGTATATTTACATTAAATTTCATTTAGGTGATTTTAATATAGTCATCTACCTACCTACAGTATACATGTATCTTAAATAACAAACATGGATAAACAATATATACAAAAGTATTGGGACACACCTCTTAATCACTGAATTCAGTTGTTTCATTCATTGCCATAGGTGTATAATATCAAACATCTACCCATACAGTCTGCCTTTACAAACATTTGTTGAAGAATGGACTGTCACTAGACTGTGGAGCAGCGGAAAGGTGTTCTGAATGCCAGGAGAATGTTACCTGCCTGACTGCATTGTGCCAACTGTAAAGTTTGGTGGAGGAAGGAAAATACTTTAGGGTTGTTTTTCAGGGGTTGGCCTAGGTCCTTTAGTTCCAGGCAAAGTAAATCTTAATGGTTCAGGACACTGAGACATTTTAGACAATTGTATGCTTCCATCATTGTGGGAACTGTTTGGGGAAGGTCCTTTTCTGTTCCAGCATGGCTGTTCCCCTAAACACCATCAAACACCTTTGAGATGAACTAGAACGGAGGTTGTGGGCCTGTTTCTCTCGTCCAATATTAGTGCCTGGCCTAACAAAAGCTCTTCTGGATGAATGGACAAGAATTTCACAGACACTGTCCAAAACCTTGTAGAAAGCCTTTGCCAAAAGAGTAGAAGCCATTGTAGCTGCAAAAGGGAGACCAGCTCCATAGTAATACTTACAGATTTAGAATGGGATGTTATAAAAGCTCATGTAGGTATAATGTGTAGGTGCCCCAGTACTCTTGTTCATATAGTGTGGTAGCAGGTTTTTAGTTAAAGAGTTAAAAAATAACTTAACAACTTGATAACAATATGTTCAAAGAACCTCTATGGAGTACAGTATCGATCATATGACCAAAATAACTCTGCTTGTTCAGCTTGACTTAAGTAATATTCAGTATGCAAGGGAACCAAATACAGTACATGACAGAATAAGTGACAACAGCTTTATTTATATTTCTAGCTGATGAGCAGCTGCGCCTGTTGTGCTCTGATTGTAAATTTTCAAAGCTATCATCAGCAATTTCGCACATGCTAAATATAATCCACACATTGTTTTTTACCATGCAAACCTAAAATCAGTCCTCCCTAAATTCCACCAGCAGGTTGACTTTGCAACCCATGGTGTAAACACATTAAACTTGGTTTATGCTAATTTTCACGGTGAGTAAAGGGGGAACCCCATCCCCACCTGGGCAGCTCAGACCACACCTCTGTTATGCTGATCTCAGCATACAGTCCTCTGCACCATAAATGCGCCAAACCAGCTCTGAAGTGAGAACCTGGCCTGAGGGAGCCTTCATAGCACTTTAGTACTTTTTTCCCCAGTGTTTGGGAAAAAACTCACATGCACAGAAAGGACTCCTATGTGAGAATGCTGTTTCAGTGAAGCACTGAACATTTACCTTCACATTTAGTCATTTAGCAGACATATCCAGAATGACTTCCAACTGAAGCAATCTTACAATCTAAGAAAGTGCCAGTTAAGGGTTTGCTCAAGGACTCAACAGCAGTAGTTTGGCAGAGATGAGATTTGAACCCGGGGAGGTGGACCCTTGGCAGAGGTTGGATTTATGGTTTAGGTCCACAGTCAGGTACCTTTACCACAGGCCTGCTACGCCTGAATACTTCCTTCTTCAGCCAGGTCCTTCGACTTTCAAACTGGAAGACCGCATCAATCAGGAAATACCACCTCTAGCTCTAACATACTGCTCACCGGTGATCCCTGCTGATAATGACTCAGGACCGTGCTGCCCAGTATAGCTTGAAACACATTCACCATGTTTGCTGATGACACAACCATGATAGGCCTCATCATCAGTGACAAAGTGGATTGGAAGTGGAAGTGACTTGTGAACTGGTGCTGAAATAACACTCTGTCTCTTGATGTTGACAAAACAAAAGAGATGATTGTTGATATCAGGAAACTTCACGGTGATCACAACACACTGCATGTTAATAATTCCAACATCCAGAAGCTAAAGAGCTTCAGGTTCCTTGATGTGCACATCACGGAAGACCTCAAGTGATCCATTAACTCCACCTCCACAGCGAAGAAAGTCCAGCAACTTATCCACTTTCTGCGTAGACTAAGGAAAGCAAAACTTCCCTCACCCATCCTTATCACATTCTACAGGGGGAAACATAGAGACCTTCTTATACCTTTGTATCACTGCTTTACCTGGTGACTCCAAACAAACCTTACAGCAAATAGTCAAAATAGCACATTAAGAACATCATCAGTGTCTCTCTCCAATCAATCAAAGGAATCTACAGCAAATGGCGCATTACCAAAGCCACCAGCATTGAGGGTGACTCATCAAACACTTTTCATGGACTGTTTACTTTACTGTCATCAGGAAGAAGGTACCGGAGCATCTGGGCAACCACTGCCAGACTCACCAACAGCTTCTGTCCACAGCCTGTATGGCTCCTGGACAACCACTAACAATCCACATGTAGACAGCAACCTTGCTTCTATTACAGACTTACCCCAGGTCATAAGCTTTTCTTTCTAACTTTGATAAGCCATAACTGGATGTTTCATCTGCTGCTATTTTGTTAAACTGTACATTTGCATCATTTTGCACATTCTTTACTGATTTCATGCTACCAGGGCTGGTAGAATTCCTTACTATACCATAATTCCATCTGATTATGTATATTAGCTATGCAAAGGGGTGTAATTTGTGAGTAATTTTGGGTACTGCATTTTTTGCACTAATCATCTTACTGTGATGTACTCTGCACCTTGTGTTGTATATTGTGTTTTATGTAAAGTTAAATGTCAGCAACATGGTCCTGGAGAAACACTTCTATTTTTACATTTCTTATTCTAATCTTTATTTTTATGTATCCTCTTAGTCTTATCACATCACACTTTCATCAGACTATAGATGAAATTTATTCCAGTTGACATGCATGGTGGAAGATTCCCCCTGATTGATCCAGTTTTGTTCTATGGAATTTGTTATCTTGAGTAAAGAAAACATTGAAGGCAGCACCAAAGGGCTAGCTGCCATCTCTTTGGTCAAGCATGATGTGTTTATGCAGCTCCCATGGGTCACATATTTTCATATCCACATGTATTCAACATTTAGGACTCTTTATATATCTCATGTAAAATTTAAAGCATTATTACTCCATATATTGCTGTCACAACCCTTCTACATATCCAATCCCAGCTCTAATTCAATATCTCAATGCAAGAACAACAAACCACTCTTTCACTCTCCTCCTTTCTGTTGTTTTCTCCGTATGTATGAGTAGTAAATAGGGTGGAGGAGGGTGTGTTAGATCAGGCAGATTTAATGAGATCCTTGGGGGTTTGAGCTGAGCCAATCAAACATGGTTTATCACCACAGCCATGTCTTAAACACACATACTGATGCCAGTCATAGGGCCTGGTTTGACAAGACAAAGCCAATGTATCTACAGCAGCATATTTCTACATACGACACACCTGATACAAGACAAGATGAGAAATTATATATCCTATACGTGTTTGATTTTAAATATATAGAACTGAAGGGATTTCTATCAGTCTTATAGAACATACCAGGGTAGGAAAATGTAGGTGAGGTGAACATACGGAGATGATATAAAAAGAAAGAAAGTGCGCAAAAGACAGAAATTTTATAAGTTTCCAATCTTCCACTCTGTAGGACCAGGTCTTTGCTAGTGCACTCATTTATTATTTGCTAGATGAATGGATATTCTCCAATGTGCCCTAGAACATAATTGTTATGGAGTTGCTCATAATTGAAAGGCATTTACACAGAGCGGGATCACAATTTCCCACAATTCCCTAATCAGCACCTCATTATGAACACAATGAGGTTGCCATAAACAAGGCAGACATTTCTGTCATGTTGATGCTGTAATGGCCAGTCATGCAGTTTTGAAGCAGAGGCATCTTCTCACAGTAGAAATGGGCCAATAAATCACAATCATGTCTGAATAATTGCACAAAAACTCACATATATTCATCTTTTTACTTCAATTCACCTTTAATCTGAGTTGATGATGGTGATAGTTCAATCATAGAATCAAGTCAACAGAAAAATCATCCTAATCTATTATGTACTTCATAACTTACTCTGGTTTGCTAAACTGTTATTTGTGCTTTTTATGCAGTAATTTTATATCTAAATCTTGCACACCATCTATTCATACATCCATTCATCTATTATCTATCCATCCCTTCCTCTATCCATCCATCCTTGCATCCCTCAACCCATCCCTGTATTCATCCATTCATCCCACTATAAATCCATTCATCTATTTATCCATCCATCCCTCTATACATCAATTCATCCATCTAATCATGCTTCCAGCCAACCATTAATCTCTCTATACAACCCTCTATTCATCCATTCACTAATTCATCAATCTACCAATTCTTCTATTCATCCATGTATTACTCTGCCATCCCACTTTTTCCCGTCTATTCATTCACCCATCTATCCACCCCTCTACCCCTGCATGCATCCATCCTGCTATCCCTCTGTCTATCCATTCATTCCTTTTTGAATTTCTCTATTCCTACATTAATTGGATGAGCTCTATCTATCCCACTCTTCATCTATCCACCCATTCAACACTCGACCCATTCCTCTACTTATCCTTCCAATTATCCAGTAACCAATTATCCCTCTACCTATCTCTCCAATTATCCAGTAGCCGACCTATGAATGATATAACAAGAGATATCCTATTCAGAAAAAATGCAGAGAAGCATTAATCCATAAATTACTGTCATATTACTTTAGTGTACACACTTATGTATGAGTGAGTCATAGAGCAATATTTTGACCTGTGTCTGAAAATTCAGATTCTGACCTGCCCCTGGCTCTGACGTCAGGTTGTGTTTGTCTGTGGTGTGTGTCACTGTGGTTTGTGTACATCACTGCTCAGACAATCAGGATAATTTTTATATTTGGTATTTGTTCTCCCATGGGGGTAAAATTCAAACAATATTTGTAATTGTGTTATGTTTGTTACAGTGGGGCAAAAAAGTATTAATCAGCCACTGACAGTGCAAGTTCTCCTACTTAGAAAGATGAGAGAGATCTGTAATTTTCATAATAAGTGCAGTTGAACTATGAGAGACAAAATGATAAAACAAATCCAGGAAATCACATTGTAGGATTTTTAAAGAATTTAATTGTAAATTGTGGTGGGAAATAAGTATTTGGTCACCCACAAACAAGCAAGATTTCTGGCTCTCACAGACCTGTAACTTCTTCTTTAAGAAGCTCTTCTGTCCTCCACTCGTTACCTGTATTAATGGCACCTGTTTGACCTTGTTATCTGTATAAAAGACACCTGTCCACAGCCTCAAACAGTCAGACTCCAAACTCAACCATTGCCAAGACCAAAGAGCTGTCGAAGGACACCAGGAAGGAAATAGACCTGCACCAGGCTGTGAAGAATGAATCTACAATAGGCAAGCAGGTTGGTGTGAATAAATCAACTGTGGGAGCAATTGTAAGAAAATGGAAGAAATAGAACACCACTGATAATCTCCCTCGATCTGGGGCAAGATCTCATCCAGTGGGGTCAAAATGATCATGAGAATGATGAGCAAAAATCCCAGAATTTACACGGAGGGACCTGATGAATGACCTGCAGAGAGCTGGGACCAAAGTAAAAAAGGCTATCATCAGTAGCACACTACACAGAGAGGGACTCAGATCCTGCAGTGCCAGGCGTGTCCCCCTGCTTAAGCCAGTACATGTCCAGGCCCATCTGAAGTCTGCCAGAGAGCATATGGATAATCCAGAAGAGGATTGGGAGAATATCATGTGGTTTAATATCGGAACTTTTTCGTAAAAACTCAATGCGTCATGTTTGGAGGAAGAAGAATGCAGAGTTGCATCCACGACCACATACCATGTGAACCGCATGGGGGTGGAAACATCATGTTTTTGGGCTGTTTTTCTGCAAAGGGACAGGACCAACTGATCCATGTTTAAGGGAAGAATGAACGGGGCCATGTATCGTGAGATTTTAAGCCAAAACCTCCTTCCATCAGTGAGAGCACTGAAGATGGAACGTGGCTGGGTCTTCCAGCATGACAATGATCACAAACACACCACTCGGGCAATGAAGGAGTGGCTTTGTGAAAAGTATTTCAAGGTCCTGGAGTGACCTAGCCAGTGTCCAGACCTCAACCTCATAGAAAATCTGTGGAGGGAGTTGAAAGTCCGTGTTGCCCCAAAACATCACTGCTCTAGAGGAGATCTGCATGGAGGAATGGGCCAAAATACCAGCTAAAGTGTGTGCAAACCTGGTGAAGACTTACAGGAAACATTTGACCTCTGTCATTGCCAACAAAGGTTATCTTACAAAGTATTGAGTTGAACTTTTGTTATTGACCAAATACCTATTTTCCATCATAACTTAAAAATACATTCTTTAAACATCCTACAATGTGATTTCCTGGATTTTTTCCTCATTTTGTCTCATAGTTGAAGTGTACCTATGATGAAAATTACAGACCTCTCTCATCTTTCTAAGTAGGAGAACTTGCCCAATCAGTGGCTGACTAAATACTTGTTTGCCCCACTGTAAATGCATAGAAGTTACATCTCTAAGGCCCAGTTTCTCAACTTAATATTGAATGTTAACCTCAAATTCCTTTACATATTTAGAGAAAAACAGTCCTGCGGATTGAAACTTTGCTTCTCTTTAATAATGTTATGGTCTTCCAAAATCAAGGTGCAGACATCTAATTTTGTTTCTCTTATACGTTTTGTGTTGTTTGCACCAGTTTCAGATCTTTTGCTTTGGGTGGATGAATACACTTTTGTGTTATGATTCTCCATAACTTCACAAACATATCAATAATCAATAAAACACAAACACACACACACATATATATATATATATATATGTATATATAGGTGGTTTTAATATTTTTAGAGAATGTTTGTTAGCTCTGTATAGCGATTGCGTAATGAGAGGCCTCACTCTCTCACTCTTTTCTTTTCTTTTATCAATGCTGTGTCCGGGTTGCTAAGACAACCCGTCAGGGCCGTCATTGCCTTGTATTCCCCATGAAAGCACTGAGGATGCAGTGAGGGAGAGCAAGATATATAGACAGAGAGCGAGAGTCCCTTCTCTCCAGGAAGGCAGCATAAAATTGGGATAATCGCCGTCGATTATGCTGCACAAAGGGCTGGCGTTTCTGAAAGATTCATTCATACCGGAAAAGAGGGACTGGAGAGGGAGGAGAAAGAACCTTCCATCAGCCTCTAACCCCTTCTACAGCTCTCCCACGGTGGGCATCAGTGACATCAGTGGCCTGAATGGATCTGGCACTCTGCATGTGCCCACCACCCCTCCCTTTGCTATGCAAATTTGCAGGCCCAAGTTGGGTGCCGATTCTGGGTGTAGTGGGATGGGGGGTTATGGGATAGCAGGGGCCAATGCCACTGTTTGAGTGTGGGACAAAGAGCCCTCAGATGAGAAGAGGGCTAGAATGGAAGCTTCACATGGTGCAAGCCAAAAGAGAGAGAGCAAGAAATGGGAAATATTTAATATGCCTCTCACAGTCCTCTTTTGGATACATCTCACATGCTAACATATGCACACAAATCTTCACATTTCCTATATGTTTCCTAAACCTCACTTTTCTCTTCACATACTGAAAGAACTGGGTGTCTTAGTTTCTATTGCCATCTTTGTAGAGAGCGATGGAATTCCCATGGATGTTACCTTGGAGCTGTCTTTCATTATGCGTCCAGCTTTTCATTTTCTTTCTTCAAACAGAGGTTTAATGGACTTCATGCTTTTTCCTGTGGATAGGAGGATATTTTGGTCCTCAGCTTTAATATGCAATGATGTAAAATGCATTTTCAATAATGCTTATCCAGATTCACACAACATTATTATGGACATTACAGAATAATTTGCACACATTTCTGTTATAAGATAATGAGTGTAGCGCTATGCAGTTTTATGAAAATAATACCGCACGAAATGTGAGTGTTGATTGTGAATAGTTTTAGTAAAAAAAAAAAAGTTTGGGATTTTGTCTTAAAGAAACGTACAAATGTCCTCCATAATTTTACACAGAAAGACATAAGAACTGTTATGAATTTACAACTGTGACACCATGTTTGAATTCAGGTATTATTGTTTTCTGTTAAACAGCGTTGTAGCAATGCTAACTACAATAGCGACCCCTGTCAGCAACAGCACTTGGACCCTGTAACCCTTGTACTGTGTAACCCTGTCCAGGGTTATAGTGGGGATGATAAAGTACAAATAAATAAACAAAAAATAAATAAATAAAGATACAGTCATCAATACTATACCAATATATCCATCAATATTATACAAAATACTATACAGACACAGTTATCAATACCTCCTTGTAATTATTAAAATTATTACATAACATTTGACCACAAGATAAATTTAGAAATACCTTCAATTTCTTTGTGTATTCCCCTATTTGTAAGATGTTTTCCTAATAGGATGATTGCTCTTCACATCACACCAATTTCTCTTCTTTAGATAATTACAGAGTTTGAGATAACATGCTAACAGGGGATTATGGAATGTAGAGAGTGACAGGAGAAAGAAAAGAGGTCCCCAAAGGATTTTCAGTGCTTACATTTAATCTGGGTTATTGACTCCTCCTTCCCACTGTAGCTGCCTCCTTTGGAGCATCTCGGCCGCTTTCCTCTGGGATGGACTCTAACTGGGATGAAACCTTTCTGCTCTAGAGAAGTCATTTTAATCAAACTGGTCTCTGATCTCTGGTATCCTGGGATTGGATTGCAAGGAGAGGCCTGGGCTTGAAGAAGCTTTGTTTTTCACAAGCTGGCAAATCTGGGAGCCAATCTGGCAGTTGGGATTAGTGTGGATTTGGGGAACCTGAGATTCTGGGAATCAGAGTCATTACTACAGAAGGCTTTGATGTGAGAGTCACGGTTACTGGAGTTTGGAGACTGCTGTCTGTGACATTTACATCAATCATTAAAGTTGGCAAAAGATGACGTAAGTTAATTCCAATTTCTTTAAAATAACCCATCAGATGTTATTTTTCTAGTATCTATTATATTACAGTACTTATGATTAAAACAAAAAAAAGAAAACGTTAAAGTCTATTTTTTAAATTATTGTCACTAACATGAGTGAATAAGGTGGTTTTGAGTGTCCACTAATCCACTAAACTAGTAAGATTTGCTACAAATGAATACAAAGATAGACAGGCTGATCATCTTATTATGATGGAACATTTCTATCCTGATGGGAGTGGTCCCTGGCAGTATGACGCTAGAATTTGCACTAAATTAACTTATTAGGTAACACTTTTACCATTACCAAGCACACACTGCAGGAGTATCTTTTTGTAGGAGTGTTCTATCACCTCGGTATAGTTCCAGAAACATAATGCATCTGTGAAAATACACTTTGTGCTGGTGGCTTGTAGTTAGCCAACTTCTTTCTAAGGCATCTTATGTAGACATTTAATTAATTGTGAACCTGTCACTTTGTCCTCCATGATTTTAATCTGTGACCTTCCGAGCTGAGTGCTTGAAGCACTTGTCCAGAGATCATAACCCTGTTTGTGTCGGCACATGTGCTGGACTGAATGCAATGAGGGAGGAAAGAACATCCACAGAATATTCATGATCATGGCCTAGAGCTGTTCTCACTGCACATTATACCAACTTTATTAAGACTACAGATGATTCATGTGGGTTGTTGTTTGTCTGATCTTATTTTCTGTTCAATAGAAGGTCACATTATATGGATGAAAAAGAGACCTGGCCTCTATTCTCTTTTCACAGACCAATGTGCACAAGCGCACACAAATACACACAAACACAATGCTTCACCGTACACTGGGGCAAAATAAACTTGGGTCCACAACAAGGCAAGATTATGACAAATCTAGTTGATTGGAACATTTTAACTATTAGCTGTATATATGGGCATTTTCAGGTCAATAACTATTTTTTATTGACATTCCCTGACCTATGTACGTCAAGCCACTTTTCTGTTATTTAAATTGTGTGTTATCTTGTCTTTCCCATGTTGAAAAATTACTAAGAATATTTGACATCTGTCTCACCTAATATATGTGAAAACAGGAAGTCATGGATTACTGCTAGAAATGTAATAGATACTCTGGTCAACTGGTCAAAGTGAAATATAAATAACAAAAAAGCTTCAATTAAATTATAAAGTAATTAATCAGAAAATATACACTGCAATACTGCATACAGTGATGCTTGAAATGTTGTGAATTTTCTATATTTAGATAAAGTAGGCCCAACAAAATGACAGAGAAAGAAAAAAAAATAGTATATTGGTTATTGTATTTACTTAGAAAAATTATGCAATACTTAAAAGAGTGAGAGGCAAAACTATGTGAAACTCTAAGATTAGCAGTTAATTTACTTATGTATTTATTTATTTATTTATTTATTTTTGAAGTCAGGTGTTATCAGTCAATGGGCAAACAATAGGAAGTGAGCTGGCAACCTGTTGTATTTAAAACACAGGGATCTATCACCATCTAAAACCACCTCTACAGAATTTAGAAGGACTCAACCAACCCACAGGCATACAAATCAATGTAACTGGAGACCATTTTACCCTATTCAGAGTGGTCAAACAACAACGATCACTCCAAAGCAAGGTGTGTAAATAGTCTGCAAAGCAACCCACGGTAACTGCTAAACAACTAAAGGCCTCTCTCACATAATGATAACGTTCATGGGACCATCAAGAGAACACTGAACAACAATGTTGTGCATGGCAAGGAGAAAGCTGCCCCTCTCCAAAATTAACATTTCTGCATGTGTGCAGGTTGCTAACGCTCATGTGACCAAAAGGATATGGAAACATGTTTTGTGGGTGGATGGGACCAAAATAGGACATATATGTCTGGAGATAGAAAAACACTGCATTCCAGAATAAGAACCTTATCCCATCTCTGAAACACGGTCAAATCAAGTCAGATCTATTTATATAGCGCTTTTTACAATGGAGCATTGTCTCAACTTTACAAGTTTAGATTATCTCCTAATATCTACGTCCAATCCCAAATTGAGCAAGCCTAGGGCGACATGTGCAAGGAAAAACTCCCTAAGTATTATGAAGAAGAATCCTTGGGAGGACCAAGACTCAATAAGGGACCCAACCTCGTTGGGCGGCGTAGATGATCAATCTAAGAACGAAACTATGGTGGTGGTAGTATCATGGCTTGGACCTGTTTTGCTGCATCTGAGCCAGGATAGTTCACTGTTATTAATGGAAAAGTACATTCTGAAATATACAAGCAAGTTCTAAAGTAAAATGTCAGGACATCTGTCTGTGTACTGTATCCCAAGAAACTGTGAGTCAGCTAGCAAAGTAATGGCCCTAAGCACAAAAGCCATTCTACCAATTAACTGTTAAAGATAAACTGTTAAAGAGTCAAGTGGTCAAGTCAATGTGCTCACTGTGATCTAACAAAAATATTGTGGAACAATCTGAAGTATGCAGCAGTGAGCAGCTGCTCCACAGTTATGGAAAATATTGAGTTGCAGTTATTGTTGCACAGGGGGATCACATCAGACACTGGAAGCAAATGTTCAGCTACTTTTGCCAATCACAGATATGTAATGGATAATTTTTCTCAACAAGTAAATCATCAAATATACTATTTTTGTCTGATTTGTTCTCTTGAGTTAGTTTTAAGACTTATGTGAAAGTCTGATGATATTTTAGGTCATATTTCTGCACAAATATTCCAGAAAATTCTAAAGTGTTCACAAACTTTCAAGCATCTGTTAGGACCCCCCAGCACTGCGGGGATCCTGCTCACTGCTGCGTGATTGCGATATTAGCAACATTGTGATATTGCTATTTAAGAGCATGCTTTGGTTCTGTCAGGTGTCGCACCCTTACCCTGGGAAACTCATGCATTCAACTTGGCACACTATTGGCTTTTTTAGGGATATCGGTACAACTGGTTCTGCCTAGAGGGTAAGCCAAGTAGAGCTAAAAGGCTCGAGGTAACCCATCAGGGCTTAGTAGCTAGGCAAGGGAAAGCTCCACATCACTAGTAACCTCTCCTCATGTCTCATCCCGTTTTTGTAGCAATTGGCATGGACTTATTCCTCCCGATCCTGCGGGTTGTATTGAGCGTCTTTTCTCCGTCTCTCTCTTTCCCTCCGAGTGCAGTCCTCATACTGTACAAGTGCACCCTTCGCGCCCCTCGGTATTCCTCGGAGCTGCCAATCTCTTCTGAACAGAGATCGGCTCACTAGGGTCCATTCCGGACCTGCGCATGTGTGAGCCGCTGTTTGCGTTCCGTTTGTTTAATTTATTATTGCATTCCGTTTGTTTAATCTTTATTTGTTTAATTCTTTTACTTTTGTTTCAGGATGCGCTGCTTTGATCCAGAGCTAGGAGGTCGGAGGTGTGGTTCTTCTTCCAGCCATCGACCTCTTTCACATGCCACCCTAGCTCTATAATCAAGCACACTGCACCCCTTGGCTCTGTACCTGAGCGGTTAGCACCACCCAGCTCCGTACCTGAGCACGCCACGCCCCTTAGCTTCATACCTGAGCAGTTAACACCACCCAGCTCCCTACCTGAGCACCCTGCGCCTCTTAACTCCGTACATGAGCATGTTAGCTCTGTATCTGAGCCATTAGCACCGCCGACCTCTGCGCCACGGTCGTTAGCACCAACCTCTGCACCGCGATCATTTGAGCTGACCCCTGCGCCACGGTCACATAAGACAAATAAGATGGGAAGGTCAATGAATGTGACCCCTGTGCCACGGTCACATTCATTGACCTTGGTGCCAAGGTCATTGGTGTCTGTTTGCTTAGCCAGGCGACTCTTATCAACCTTTCTCATTGGCCAAGCTTCACCCCTGAGCCACCAGCACTGAGCTCTGCCCCAGAGCTGCCCGTAAGCCACAGGCGCCAAGCTCCACCCTTGAGCCGCCCTTGGCTTGTTCCGAGCTTGAACCAAGCTTTGTGCCTGGCTTGTGTTGGCCTACTCTCCTATTTGGCCCCTATTTGAAGGTGCTTCCGGCATACTGGCACCTCCTTGGTAACCACATGCTTAACTCTGAGCATGTTTGGCAAGCCAGGGGAAGCAGTAGAAACGCCTTGGGAGGGGTACTGTTAGGACCCCCCAGCACTGTGGGGATCCCGACAAACTGACACTTTTATGAACACACATTTATGAACCTTGTTTTGAGTTCACTTCAGGCAGTTTGCCATTATCCTTATCCTTTCTTTTGTGTATTACAGCCTCAGTGTCCCGGTTGTGTGAGCTTAGACCGTTCATCCCTGGCGTCGGCGACCAGGGATCGAGCCTTGGGTCCTGCGTTGTTAGTGGGCCTGTTCTTTTCCTTTTGTTTGTTTCATTAGTTGTTTATTTTGTACTTTCTTTTACTCATTTTTGGTTTACTTCTTCCATCTGGAGCTAAATGCAATTGGGTCCTAAACCCCTTTTTACTTTTGTTTTCACGATTCGCCTTCTTTTTAATATGGCGAATCGTAACAGCATCACTTTAAAGAGACTGCACTTCCTGACGAAGGTCTGACAAAAGACCTGTTCAGTGGTTTATGAATCCTGTTTCATTACTGCTTTGTGCTTTTCCTAAAGTGGCTTATAATTTGACATCCATATGGTTGTTGTAACAGGAGATTCCCCTGACTCTTTCTACCCATCTTATTTGTTTGACAGATCTTTTTCACACCTGCTCACTTGCCACACACACACACGCACGCACGCACGGATGCACACACACACACACAGTTTCCTCTTTCTGCACTAATTAACAATCTGAAATAGAGCAGCTTTTCAGCTTTTGGTGCTATTGAAACAATGTGTAAACATCCAATAAAACAATTTGTATTGAAAGTTTATTTACCAGCATCTAAGCAGCAACACAAATGATTACAGTAGCATTTCACCTCATTCACCCATGATGATCAGAATCACACCAGAATCTCTTTATTTCACAAAATATGTAACATGTAGGAGAAATTTGTATTGGTGCTTACAAACATACATGACATGTAACATGCTAAACAAACAAGACAAATGTATTGACTATATACAAATATTCTAGATTAAAGTAGAACATTATACAATAATAAGAATTAAACAGATAAAGCAAATATATATATATATATATTTTATATTTGTATATAGTTTCTCTGAAGTCCACCTTCATCTGCTGAAGCTGTTTTCATACCAAACAGTTCTAGGGACTAATTTGAGAGGAACTGTCCCCAATGGAGCTCCCCTGAGAATTAAATTTGTTGCTGGGCATTTTTTGCTTCCATTCTAACTGACAGTAGGAAGGCTGTGTGATGTTGATGTAAAGTAAGTGCGCAAATTTCACTCAAAATCACGTTGTACCTCATCTGTCTTGTATAGGTTCAGTGAAACCTGAACTGTTGGTCTATTTGTTTGTGGGTTATTTTTCCATTTTAGTGCCAAGAGCTGTTGATTATATGGGAATGTATGCTGTATACAAGTATATTTAAAAATGCCACTTGAGCTCATACAGGTGCTTGTATCTGGGCCAATCACTAAACACTTGAATCACTACATCTGGATTAATAGCTGAACTCTTACATCTGGACCAATCACCGCATAATTACATCACTCAGGGTTCCAATGAGATAAAAGACACTGGAAGTAGGAGATAAAATGTCCCTATACATGGCTTTCTAAGAACTACAATCTTCCCCAGTTCCAGCGGTACAAAAACACGAAAGACGGCACAGTTCTAAGAACTATGAAAGAGTTCCTCCTGTGCGAAAGAACCTTGTGTGTTCAGCAACAGGTGGTTGTGACTGCACCAGCACCCCAACTTCCTTTATGTAGAAATTTGTCACAGTTGGTTATGAGACCTTATATAGCAATAGAGGTCAGGGTGACTCTCCTGTGATCTAGTTATGTGATGTTTCTCTTTTCTCTTGAAGCCAGGGACTGAGCAAACTTTCAGTGAATTGTTAAAAATGTCAGTATAGACTGGTGCTAACCTTTTGTCTCTTGCAAAGCATATGACGTCCTGTTCTTTATTGGTGAGTTTAGCAGGAGGCTGAGCTGAGAGAGACAGAGCGGAGGCAGTTATGGCTGTATTGGAAATGAGAGGCAAATATACCAGATATAAATGGTGTAAATGGTATCCCAGTTACTGGGTTGGGTAATGTTATCTCTGGGATGAAAATGATGAAAATGACAAACCAGGTGATATTAATTCACAGTAAATCAAATTACTGTACTGTACTGAAGCACAGGGTGCAAAGTGGGAACCAGTCCACAGTAGGGCTCATGCATGCACAGTTAAATACTGTCACTGACAACCATAGAGTACATCTAATGAACTACTTCACATAATTTCAAGTGTTTGTGACAGAAACTCATTAACAACAGTGAAGTCAAGCACAACAGCTGTGCCTTCTCAGCAGCTCATAGTTTATTTGCTACAGCCAAAATCGGCTTTTTCTTGCTTTTAATCAACCGAAGTCACTTTCAAACAGCTATCCATCTGTTTATCTCTGCATCTCTGTATCATAAGTAAAAGACAGTGCTGTTTACATGGGCCAGTGGGGTTAATTCTCAGGGTTACTCAGAGTGTTTTTTCCTGACATCTCAGGTCATCATGTACATATTCATAATTTCTGTCTGTGCTTTTTTCTCTCATGTTACAGTGCCAACAGCATGCCTAAGCAAGTGGAGATACGAATGCATGAGAGTCACTTGGAGCCCATTGAGGCCACCCCACGCTCAAAATGTGTTCTCATTTGCCAAAAGATGCGCAAGAACTTGCTCCTCACACTCACTGTTATGGGTATGTATCATATATGCTGTCTCAGTATTAACTTATCTATGAAATCATCTAGTGTATCATACAGTTAACTGTCTAAGGAAGCTACCTGGACATATATTCTGTCTTCAATCATGACTAAAAAGGGAATGGGAGTAACGTAGACCAGAGTCTGGTCAACATGAGACATTACTGAAAATGACAAGGACATGCTCAGTAACCATGCAATAAGACTCATGTACTTTGTCACTAAGACTGCTTGTATTTATCTGTATCAATCTGTCTCTTCACTGGTACCTTCTCTGTCATTAAGCTGTGAGGTTTAATTAGCTCATTTTGCCATGGGCAAACACAATGGGTACTGTCATAAATAAACACATACTCCTGCATGTTCCATCACATGTTTAGACGTGTCGTAAGCACACATTAACCTAAGCAGCCATCTGTGTGTGGCTTTGGATTTATATGTGTGTTTTAGAGCATATCTAAAAAATGCATCCAGTTGACTGCATTCATTGCGGCAATGTGGGCATCAGCTGAACAAGAGTTCCATTGGATACATGGTGCAGTTAATATTTTTATAAATTAAAAAAATAGTACCTTTAATGATTTTTCTTAGAGCTTTAGAAGCCAGTGTTGATAGCAAGTAAACTGTTAAAGGGCATGCTTGAAAGGGAGCTAGGAGTGTTTTAATAACAGAGCGCATTATTGAATAGCTTCTCTGGATTGTAATCTTTGGCACAAGCACAAAGGAGACGCATCTGTTTTCAGGGAAGACAGGTTGGTAGTAGCACACAGCATTGTCTTCCTGTGAGGGCTCCAGACTCCCCTCTCAATGGAATAGAGAGTTGCCATCAATATAGTGAGGCCATCTATATTCTTTTGTGAGATTATTTTATTCCTGCAGGTTCTATACATGGTTTCTGATTTAGAGCTCAGTGGCACCACTTTATTCCTAGCCTCTATCAAAATATGATGATAAATTGCAAGATTCTATCATCTTTTCATCCTTCTGTCATTTCACACCCTTCTTTTCTTTAAACCCATGATTCAGGACATTGTTTCAGGACATCAATGCAAATAAACACACACCACCATTATCACCAAGGAATGCCAAGCTCTGTGTTTATAAATACACTGCTGTGATGGATATTTTATGAAAATCTATGGAAATTGCATGTCAGTGAAAATGAATAATGAATGAATGATTGAGGAATGAACATGTTAATTTCCTCTAACCTCCTCCATTCACTTTATCTTTTTATAACAGGTGTGATATTGGGAGCTGTGTCTGGTATGCTTTTGCGTGTCGCCTCTCCTATTGATGACAACATTGTTATGGTAATTGCATTCCCTGGAGACATTCTGATGAGAATGCTTAAGATGCTCATCCTGCCTCTGATCATTTCCAGTTTGATCACTGGTAAGCACATATTCAGACATTTTTGTGAAACCCTACTCATAGATAGATTACTCCTATCTATTATTCACATTTATTTACAATTCCAATAACATAAATGTGCATGTTAATCTTTAGCTCATTCAAATAATCAAAAAATCAAAGAAACTACAAAAAAACAGTGTCAGTGTGTTTTGTATGTTCAACCCAGGTCTTGCTGGTCTGGATGCCAAGTCTAGTGGTCGTCTGGGTACCAGAGCAATGATTTATTATATGTCCACCACCGTGATTGCTGCTGTGCTTGGAGTAATACTCGTGTTGATTATCCACCCTGGTAACCCCAAACTAAAAGAAAACCTTGGTGAGGGACTCCAGAATGATGAAGTCTCCAGCCTTGATGCCTTCTTTGATCTCATCAGGAACCTCTTCCCTGAGAACTTGGTGCAGGCTTGCTTCCAGCAGGTTAGTGATGAAAGCAGGTTAGCATATACCCAGAAACAGAAATAAAGATGCAGAAAAGTAGCTCATCTCCACTGTAAACCATTGTGGTAGATCTGTGATTTTGTGAAGTTGTTTTTCTTTCAAAAGTCCTTGGCTACTTGTTTGGATACATAATATCAAGTGCTCCATCAAGTTTGAGTAGATAATAACTCAAAACATAACTTACCCAGGCAATTTACAATAGTTGGATATTCCAGCAGTACAATGATTACAGTACAAAATTGACACAAAAATCAAGGTTTTACCATGGCCATCCCCGTCCTCTGACCTAAACCCCACAGAAAATCTTCAGGATAATCTGTAGAAGAGAGTCTCTTCAAGCATAGACTTCAGAAGATGAATGATGAATGCTTTTTGTTAATATTCTGAATAAAAGATGGGAAGAAATAGAAATACAGAATGTTTTTTTACAATTCATTTTGTTCATGTTTATCTGGTGTGTCTGTATTTGTGTAGAGCAATATATATATTGTCTCTAATGTATCTACTTATAATTATATAACAATGATATATAATTGTAATTATATTATAATTACATTTTATTAATTAGGGACAGTCATCACACTTGTTCAAAAGATCAATAAATGGATCTCTTATCCATACTGACAGATCCAGACTGTTGTGAAGAAGGTTGAGATCCAGCCAGAAATTGAAGATAGCAACAGTACTATGGATGACTTTCTGTCTAGTGTCACTAAGCCTCCTCCCATATTCAAGGATAAGAAATCACTGCAGTTCAAGAGTGGAATGAATGTACTGGGTATGAGACCATACACCATCAAGCAAAATTAATTCTCAAACGAGTTTGTTTACAGTTTGTCTGAAATTGAATCTGTATGCCTTTAAAATTTGCTTCAGGTCTGATTGGATTCTTTATTGCCTTTGGTATCTGCATGGGGAAGATGGGAGAAAGGGCAAGGCTCATGATTGACTTTTTCAACATCCTGAATGAGATTGTGATGAAGCTGGTCATCATGATCATGTGGTCAGTGAAGATATTTTAGTTAGTTTGTTTGAGAGTTTGCAGGACAGTGCATCTTTTTAATCTTGTAAAAAAAAACATGAAGCATACTTGCATAACCAGGTCAAAAAAAACCTCCGTTTTCTCATTTCTTTACTTGCAGGTACTCTCCTTTTGGTATTGCATGCCTAATCTGTGGCAAGATTATCTCCATCCAGGATTTGGAGGTAGTGGCCAGACAGCTAGGCATGTACATGGTCACAGTCATCATCGGGCTCATAATTCATGGGGCGATATTCTTACCTTGCATTTATTTTGCCATTGTAAGGAAGAATCCTTTCAGCTTTTTCATGGGCATTTTCCAAGCTTGGATTACTGCCCTGGGAACAGCATCAAGGTATGACACCTCATTTCTCGTTTTTTTTTTTTTTTTGCACACAACTAATAATCATGGATAGTAAGCATCTTCTGTTTACTCAATCAGGTTTATTCAATAATGACAACCTATCTGCATGTAGTTATGGCTTTACAACCTATGTTAGCATTCACCCACAGTTTTTATGTTTGTGGTGTTGTAGAAATTAGTTGTTAAAACATCCAACAATTAATGATTACAAACACTATAATTCAGAAAGGAAAGTGGGATTTGAAGTTGCACAGCCATTGTCACAGCAGATTGGTACAGCTATCGGGACTCCAAATAGTTTGGAACTCTTAGGTTCCAATTAGGTTCATTTACAGCTACATTTGCAATCATACAGTTCCAACACAATCCATTCATTCATTCATTTCATTCATTTTCTCATCTGGTCAGTGTTGCGGGAAAGCCTTTGCCTAACCAAGTACATAGGGCGCAAGGCAAGGACAAACCTAGATAGGGCGCCAATCCATCACACAACACTATCAATATGTCTTGAAATACATTCTCATTCTTACTCTTCTGTTCAGTAGGGGAAGACATAGATTAAGGGTGGATGTTTGCAATGACTAAATTTGTTTGTAAATGATGGTACTTACCATTCTTTCAGTGCTGGTACTCTTCCTGTCACATTCCGTTGTTTGGAAGAAAATCTTGGCATCGACAAGAGAGTAACCCGCTTTGTACTGCCTGTTGGCGCAACAATCAACATGGATGGTACTGCTCTTTATGAAGCTGTAGCTGCTATCTTCATTGCCCAGATGAATGGTGTTCACCTGGACCCTGGTCAGATTGTCACTGTCAGGTAAGTATGTGTTATATATTTCTATGTGTTTTATATACAGTGTGTATATTTATATATGTGTATATATATATATATATATATATATATATATATATATATATATATATATATATATATATAATTATTGTATACTATCATGCTTTGCGTTTTAGTCTTACAGCTACACTGGCCAGTGTCGGAGCTGCCAGTATTCCCAGTGCTGGACTGGTAACCATGTTGCTCATTCTGACTGCGGTCGGGTTGCCCACACAGGACATCAGTCTGCTTGTTGCTGTGGACTGGCTTCTGTGAGTATTTTCTGAGTCATTGCCTAAGCTAGAAGTGATTATCAAATCAGTTGAGCCAATTCACCTAATTTCAGAATGTTTAAGAATGTTACCTGAAATATAATTTCTATTGAAGATCATTACATTGTGATTTAAGACATGACTCTTTGTGTACTTGTACAGACCATTCTACTAGTAATAGGTGGCTAATTATAACACAGTAGAACTTGGCTGAAAATGTGATGAATATTCCCCATTTTCTGATCCAAAGCAGGATCTGACAGGTATTTACCCAGTAATGTTTATTATGTTTCTTTAGGGATCGTTTTCGTACCTCTGTCAATGTGGTGGGTGACTCATATGGTGCCGGGATTGTGTATCACCTGTCCAAAGCTGAGCTGGATGCCCTGGATGCCCAACATGGGAAATCTGATGACATTGAGATGACCAAGACTCAGTCTTACTATGATGACCTCAAGAACCATCATGAAAACAACTCCAACCAGTGCGTCTTTGCTGCTCAAAATTCACTGTTGGTAGATGAATGCAAGGTACAACTCATGCTTACGAACATAGAGACTTGTAATTAACACATCCCCGCTGCATGCTAACCCTGTATTTTTCTATACTTTCTCCTGCATGTAAATACAATATATGCCAACCAGATAATGTACACAACCACTCAAAATACAATGGTACATACTGTATATTTCAATGTGCATTTTCTTCAAATGGCAGTTTTTCTTTTATCAGTTTCTGTTCTGCTATCGTCAGGGTAATATTTTAATGGAGCTGATATATCACATAAAGCACAGTGTTGCTTAAACTCATTTACCATTTTGTATTATAGTCATTTACAGTATAGTGAAAAAGTGTTTGCCCCCTTCCTGGTTTCTTTTTTGTTTTTTGCATGTTTGTCACACTTACGTGTTTTGGAACGTCAAACCAATATAAATATTAGTCAAAGACAACACAAGTAAACACAAAATGCAGTTTTTAAGTTAAAGGAGAAAAAATCAAAACCTACATGGCCCTGTGTGAAAAAGTTATTGCCCTCCTTGTTAAAACTCTTTGTGTACTTAACTATGGCTTATCACAACTGAGTTCACTGTCTCTAGCCAGACCCAGGGCCTGATTATTGCCACCACCTGTTCTCAATCGCGGACATCACTTAAATAGGACCTGCCTGACAAAAAAGATCACCCAAAAGATCCTTAAAAGGCTACACATCATGCCAAGATCCAATCCAAAGAAAATTACAGGAACAATCAGTCTGGAAAGGGTTATAAAGCCATTTCTAAAGCTTTGGGACTCCAACGAACCACAGTGAGAGTCATTATTCCACAAATGGTGAAGACATGGAACAGTGGTGAACCTTCCCAGGAGTGGCTGGCCGACCAAAATTATCTCCAAGAGGGCAGAGACGATTCATTCAAGAGGTCACAAAAAACCCCACAACAACATCCAAAGAACAGCAGGCTCCACTTGACTCCACCATAAGAAAGTGACTGGGCAAAAATGGCCTGCATGGCAGAATGCCAAGATGTAAACCAATGCTAAGCAAAAAGAACATTAAAACTTCCAGAACACATCCTCATGATCCCCAAGACTTTTGGGAAAACATTCTGTGGACTGACGAGACAAAAGTTGAACACTTTGGAAGGTGTGTGTCCCATTACATCTGGCGTAAAAGTATCACAGCATTTCAGAAAAAGAACATCATAGCAACAGTAAAATATGGTGGTGGTAGTGTGATGGTCTGGGGCTGTTTTGCTGCTTCAGGACCTGGAAGACTTGCTGTGATAAAGGAACTATGAATACTGCTGTCTGTCAAAAAATCCTGAAGGAGGATGTCCGGCCATATGTTCGTGACCTCAAGCTGAAACGAACTTGGGTTCTGCAGCAAGACAATGATCCAAAACAGACCAGCAAGTCCAGCTCTGAATGGCTGAAGAAAAACAAAATGAAGATTTTGGAGTGGCCTAGTCAAAGTCCTGACCTGAATCATATTGAGATGCTGTGGCATGACCTTAAAAAGGCCGTTCATGCTCGAAAACCCTCCAGTGTGGCTGATTTACAACAATTCTGCAAAGATGAGTGTCCAAACTTCCTCCACAATGCTGTAAAAGACTCAGTGCAAGTTATCGCAAATGCTTTGTTGCAGTTGTTGATGCTAAGGTTGACCCAACCACAGGGCCATGTAGGTTTGGATTTTTTTCTCCCTTAATAATAAACACCTTCATTTAAAAACTGCATTTTGTGTTTCATTGTGTTGTCTTTGACTAATAGTTAAATTGGTTTGATGTCCCGAAACATTTAAATGTGACAAACATGCAAAAAAATAGGAAATCAGGAAGGGGTAAACACTTTTTCACACCACTTTATACTGATGGCACAAGTATATATATACTGCATCTTAAGTATTACTTAAAATACTACTTAAGAGGTATTGGATACTTTTCCAAAACTATAATTGAACCAAATGTCAAACTACATAGATTTAAAAAATCACTGTTAAATATATTACAATGTCAGGGTTTTTAAACCATTCACTTAATCTGGACATAGTTTACAATATGTGTAATTGAAACACATCGATTTCAGGTTTCATTTCACTCAATTTGTAAGTACACGAATGTGGGAAAGCTTTGGCAGTCATCCACATGTAGCTACAATTCAGTAACAACAAACTTCATTACGACTGCGCTAAAATGTGGTAATATTCAAAAAGGTTGGTGATGAACACTAGCTACAGATTAATATTTTAAAATGTGCATGATTTGCTAAGACATAGTTGAATATGAATAGGTCAATACAAAAAAAATGAAAAAACCTCAGCCTTTGCAACTTGTACTGTAAAGATAACAGAAATGCTGCTGTTCTGCTGCTGTTTTTTGTGCTTGCATGACCTTTTTGTTAACTTTTTAAAATTAATTCTAACTAACCTGCTTTACCCAAACATGCAAACCATTGTAGTGGCCTTGCACAATAACAATGAATAGGCTTAATTTTGCCACTCACTCAGTTTTTATGTCATGTTATATATTTTTGTATATGATCTTATTTAATTTTATCTATATGATTTGTGTAAGACTTATCAAATTGTGCATAAACAGCGAACGTTGATTGTTGCATGGTGTGTTATATTCCACTTTGCTTATGAAACATAGCATATTGCAGAAACCTCATGCATGCGTTTTTAAAAGAATGTTTTTAGGTTGTTCATGCATGTATCAGTATACAATTCTGTATGGAATTTAAGCAATATAAGTGTGCTGAAGTATACAATACCCCTGAGAAAACACCTAGTATTAATCTTTGGCACTGACCTGTTGATGACTTGATTCACCTTTGCAGTAACAAGAGTGAAAGCAGGTTCAAAGTTTCTCCAAAGTGTATTAAAAATACCAAACACACACACCAGAGACACAGAAACAGCTGAACAGAAACACAGAAGTAAACAATGGATTTCCCTAAATATATAAGTGCTATGAACTAATTACTAATTACCTCAATTAGTTAAAATACAAGCTTAGCTACAGCTAAACAGCTTACAAGCCACTGCTTAGCATAGAAGCTAAGAACTAAGCAAAACATAGCAGGAGCTAAAACACAGAGGAAAAACCCTTGTAGGCTAGTTGATTCAGTTATTTAAGAAAGAATGCATAATAGTGATTCAAGCTGATAAAGCTGACAATTTAATTAGAAACATATTAAATGATGTGCCACATCATTTAAAACAGTTACAGGGACTTTTAAATTGCTTTAGTTAAGCCTTTAAGTAGAAAGAACTCAGAAAACACTAAGTAACTAAGTTTGAAAAAGTTATTTCTATGTGATATGAGCAAATACCAAAGTATAAAATATTCTAATAAAATTATGAAGTACCGTATTTTTCGGGCTATAAAGCGCACCGGGTTATAAGGCGCGATATCAATGATCGACTTCTAATGGGTCTATGTTCATACATAGAGCGCACCGGGTTATAAGGCGCATGAAATTAAACGAAACTCCTAAGTTCCGTCGGAAACTCTTGGTCTTTACCTGGCGCAGGGCGTCTTCTTGCTTCCTCCACTTCCGTATCATTGATTCGTTAAAGTTGAATTCTCTCGCAGCTGCTCTATGTCGATTTTGCACTGCGTGAATGATAGCGTTGAGTTTGAAATCCGCTTCAAAAATGAATGAATGAATGCACGTACCCTAATGCTGAAGCACATACCGTATTACTCCGCGATGCTGCGCACTACGGTTGCCGTAAGCTTCGTAACTTACCAAGGCCGTGCTAAAACATTTTGACTGATTTATGAGCGCCGTGTACCATCTACAATCGGTTCTAGGTCAGAAAGCACAACCAGAATTAATTCATACATTAGACGCACCGCATTATTAAGGCGCACTGTCGATTTTTGAGAAAGTTAAAGGATTTTAAGGGCGCCTTATGGTCCGAAAAAAACGGTAATATTCAGAGAGAGAGAGAGAGAGAGATAATTTGGGCATAGCTATAGTTTCCTACATTGTGTATAAGCAAATATTAATTTATTTTTGTAGACTTTGTTGTTCAGATCTTGCTGGTAATTGTTTCCAGGTAACCTCGGCGGTCACAAATGGCTCACCTGCGGAGCACACACTTGCTGAAGAGGAACCACCGAAGAGTAATTAATGGGAGCATAAAGGCCCTCCTGTGTCCAGTGTCCAAGTTTTTTGTCTAGTGAAAGAGAGAAGAAAGATACACTGAAATCAAGCACACCGAACAATTGATGGGTTTTGTAGTTTACAATTTAGAAACGTTCTATTGCCATTTATTTTCTTGGAAAACTTAACTTATACTAATTAAAAAGGATTAGAATCACATTGTCTGATAGTGCACTAGTGTGCCTGTGAACTAATACTTGTGCAGAGAACAAGGATTGAGTGGAGGGTGGAGGGTGAAATGTAAAATATAACTTAAATTATTCCTGATATTAATATATACTATATGCATTTATTTCTTAGAAGTGGTGTTATTTTGGTGGTGTGGAGGGTGGTTTGCGCTATATGACATAAAAGCCAGGTTTTCAGAAAGTAGGGGCAGAATATACAGATAACCCAGCACTTCAGTTTGAACTAAATAAGGTGCCAGGTCTGTGCAGAGCCAATATCTCTACAGATGTTTCTGTTTAATTCTTTATAGCAATGGTAATGTACTGTGGACATTTCCTGTTTTACCTCTTTCCATAGTCTCTGATGCACTGAGAACATCCAGAATGGGTCTGAGATCCCCAGTCATCTGCGGGCAGATCTGGGCTTGTGTGCCAAAAGCTAATGTTTATATCTGGTTATGTTTTTTTTTCCATGCTGTAGACTCAGTAGCAAGAGTGCCTGCTGTTTCTGTATCCTGTTCAAAATGACAACATGTTGGTTTACAAATGTAAGATTCAGATAATTATGTGATGAACTTAACATTTGTATTAACCATATTATCAGCAGTGTTTCATATCAATATGCACTCTGTCAGTTCTGACTGAGTGTGTTATGGTATCTTGGTTTAGGGACATTTTAGTTAAAGTAGCTTTGTACGTTGTCTTCTAAGCAATCGTACCTTATTTGAACAAATTCACAAAAGATCCCTTCCATCAAATGCTAGAGTTTGGGATACACCCTACATGTACAAAAGAAAAGTACTGGTAGAGAACACTGCACATGCTCAACAGGACTTAAAGCATAAGTCATGTTGAGACCGAATGCTACCCCCTTGTGGGCCTTTCAACAACCCTTTTCTGGAGGCTGTATTATTATGGGAGAATTGATGGGCAGTGTTTCTATGCGTAGGTGTGACAAGGGTTTTTATGCCCATTGGAGTACAGACCAAACAAGCAACAACAAACAGCATCACTGTCATTCACTGAAACTGATGCAAGCAACACTATTTTAGTCAATTCAGAGACACTTTTATGCACAATGTGATAGCCTGATGAAATATAATTTACTACTGATAAGTATTCAGAAAACATGAACTTATTATTAAAGACATTTGAATATATGCATTGAATGTTACTCAACAAAAAGCTGTGGATTTGGTCTGTCCAAAATTAAAACTATATATGAATGATAATGAAGGAAAGTCTCAATAGCACAAACCATTCCTTTCCTCTCCAAACTGACACTTTTTTCTTCCTCCAATCTGCAGATGTTAGATACTCAGGCAATGAAAATGCACTCAGAGTTATCAGGGAAGACACATCATGCAGGCAGTTGAAATATTTTGTACTATGCCCTTTGAACATGCTGGAGAGTAATTACTGTTTACAAATATACAGTCCATTTACAGCTTACAAAATGCCTATTGCCTTTATACTTATAAAAGACTGCACTGTGCATATTGGCTTTCTTACACTGACCGCTTTTAATGTTGCACTTGTAATCATGTGAAACACATTTCTACCTAAGAAAGTCAGCACATCCCTTAAGAGGAATACAATGAACAATTTGAAAAGCACATTTTACAGAATTAAGAACAACATTCTAGTTTCCAGTACTTGTATCTTATTTTTGAAAAGTGCATCAAACTACAATGCCTAAATAACTCATGAAACATGAAAGATGAAAGACAAACTAATCAATAAGACAACCAGAGTGCACATGTGAGTGCTCTACAGCACTACTAGCTATAGAGTCTCAAATCAATAGATTTCTTAACTAGCACCCACTGTTCATACCTTCCTCTGAAATCTTTATCCTATGAGCATATGACTGTTCTGGCAGACCAACCACGCATCAGTTCCTGCCTAGTAGCACATGCCTTTAGAATTACACTCACTGCCACTAGACATGCCATTGAACCAAATGATGAATTAAAGACATATACATAAAATACACTGGTTTTTGCAGGTTTATATACAAGGATGAACGTCATAGATTTGCTTACTGACCTCTCTGCAAACTCTGCCTTGCCTCAAAAGCATTAACCATTGCATTTTTGAAGATCTTACTTATTAGAAAGCATACCACTAATATTCACTACACAGTGTTCATAGTTTTGTGAGGAGCATAACTAATAGATGCACTGCTCAACTGCTTAGCATGATCACCACATTCGTACATTATTTCACATTAAAACAACATTATGGTATTAAACACTACCATCCATGAAAGAAGATCTGTGAGCCGTTTATGAAACATAGACACATGGACATTTCATTTTGTTCTGGATCAGTTTCTTAAAAGCATGAATTAAAAGTGCCTCCATGCACTTCATGTACATACTGTAGGTAATAGATTTGTTTTCTTTTATTTTAGACTTTAGCATTTAATTTTGTGGATGTTTTGAAATCCTATATAAAGTTATTTGTAAGTAATGTAGAAACTAATTAGAATATGAAATATATGGTGGAGTGTAATACATTGTTTCTAAGCCTAATTAGCTGTACCCAGTTGTCTTACATAAATGTTCTATATACAGTATATATCTTTTTGTATCTAATGTAAGTATTAATGTTTGTTCCCTTCAGAAGCAGTCATGTGCTGTATGGATTCATTTTCATTGTACATAGTTATAAATATATATGTATATGATTTAAATTTCAATGCAGAATGTTCCACGTTACATTGACTGTTGCATAGGAAACCTCATTGCAGGAAGAAAACCAACTGAAAGTATTTGCTCTTGGTCTGATCCTTATATGGATATTAATATTTAATGTTTGTATGTGTATTGGGATACTCTGAGATTTCCTTCCACGTTAGCTTACATGCCATGAGTAATTTATTGGTTAATGGTGATCAACTGTAAGAGTGACAGTCAATAAAACTGTAAGTCAGTGGCCAATGAAGAACAGTCAAGCTGAGCCAACTGGAAGTATACATATATTGTGCTGTGCTACTTTATCCTGTGTGTTTTGTGCTGAATTGTCCAATACTCATGCTGCTTGTAATCAGATGGTAAGTCAGTTGACTGCTGGCCCATTGCCAAAATCAAATAACCTCAGACCTTTTCATATCTTGTCAAGAAGCACAATCTAAATAAAGAGCAGATATATTTCATGTACCACTGGATTATTCACTCCATTTTTGGGGGGATATTAATAATATTTGTTTTCATTTAAAACCTAGTTTGATAACGTATCTCACCCTTAAATTCTGGGCCCATCTGTTCTGATCCGCTCACCCTATTTTTATGTTTATTTCTGTTTGATGTAAAGGGGAGGAATACAATTAAGCAAAGAAATAAAAATGCAAGTACCTGTGGAATAAATTTGTGCACACATATCGAGTGTTGTACCATTGGTGTACATACAGTTCTAACTAATAAATGTTGATTCTTAACTAATATTGTGGCTCTTCTTTCTTTTTTATGCCAGGACAAGGTTGTCTATTGTAGGAGAGGAAGGCTGTATGCACTCGCGCACACACACACACACACACACACACACACACACACACACACACACACACACACACAAACTTTAGAGGCACCAGCTGAGATAACGCTTGTCTTAAATTGTAGGAAAAAACCAGAGTACCCAGAGGAAACCCACACAAATGTAGGAAGAAACTCCACACAGGCAGTGCACAGACTACATCCAATGCCTGGTCACTGGAGCTATGAGGCAAGAAGAGTTAAACACTGCACCACCATGCTGTTTTGGGATTCATTCATTCATTCATGCATTGTCTTATCTGCATAATCCTAGTCAGGGTCATGGAAAAGCCAGTCCCTGGTTTTGGGTTATTCATTTTAATTTTTATAGGTGTGGAGGATGTTTTGTATGTGATTGATATTTACAGAGGAAGGCATAGCAACACACTACATGTTGTGTAACCATTTAAATTAGCAAAATATGTTTAGGGCATCATTAAAGGTCTACAAAGAAACAGTTTACATGATTGAATGTGAGCCAGTGAGTTCAATGTATACTTAAGTGATCAATGTTTATATTGCGTTATTTTCATAGGGAGTATTCTGTTTTAGTTTTTACCATCAGAAAAAGGTTTCTTCTATATTACACTTCTGTGTGTAGATTAGGTATAGAGAATTGGAAAATAGAGAAAATAAAAACACATAAGCATAGGTGCATTACACACAAAAAACAAGAAGACAAAAACAGAATAGATTACACATACAAAAAGACTCTACTCTTTTTATTTAACTTTGCAGATTTAGAAAGTTCATTGTTATGATGCTGTAATCCCATATATAGGATCACATCATATCATTCAATATTATTTGTCTCAGAGAAATGTGTCTCAGAGAAACTAAAACAGTTGATGTAGAGACTTAATAATCTGTCATATTATTAATAATTAGTCGGCTACACATTAGCCTGCCTACTAGGGGTGTGTAATATTTACAAAAATGATATCTCGATATTTTCTGGGATTTTGTCCATAAGGATAATTAGATGACACTTTGCATCCTTCAAAATGTGTTTGTAAATGTCTTACATTGTACTGGCATGCTCTTGTTAATAGGGTATTAATTGTTGCTTACTAATGACATCAATGGAAATAACATTTAAATTCAAGGAAAACACGCCATCTTTTGCTTTTCTTGTCGTAAAGCACTTTTTGCCAAATGGTTCAGCTAAGGTTTGTTGAGTGTGTTTTTGTGCCAGTAACTTAGTTGGTTAAGCCTGTCGTGGACAGCTGACTCTCGAAGTTTATTATAATCCTTATATTCTGCAGTGGTGAAATAAGATATTTGTTGAGATGTCTTTAGCAGCAACTGATTTCTGGCAAAGTCTGGAGGTTTCCGTCTTTTGATCAAGATCCATCATTTCAAAGCCAAACTCCAAGTGTGTGAGGCTGAGCCATGTCTAGCAATTAAATCTTATAATCTTTTATTAAAACTACAATGCAATTGGACCGTCTTCAAACCCTTTCACTTGTTTCACATTTGCTTATGTTGAGACCTTGTGCTAAAATAAAGAAATTATTTTTCCCCTATCATTCTGCATTCTGCATTTCTTCATAATGAGAACATGAAAACAGAATTTTTTTTTATTTCTGGAGACACCTGAAAATGGCTGTCCACCAATAGTCCCCATCCAACCTGACAGAGCTATATATAGAATTATTTTTTTTTATTTTTTTTAACATGTGCAATCGTCATGTAATATGTAATGTGATACGTAATATGTATGTTATATGTAACCTTCACAGACAAATTAGACAGAACAGTAGTTTGTATCATACTGAAGGTGGCACTGTTATTTCAAGCTAGTCAGTTTGTCAAGTTTCTGTCCCACTACAGCTGCCATGGAAATGTTGTTGTTTTTATGTTTCCTTTTTAAGTGTTTATACATGTTATTTATGTTTTTTTTCATGTTTTAACTCAACTTTTTTCGGTCGAGTTTTTTCAGTTGAGGAGTTGCCTATTCCATTCCCAGGCACAGGGACGGGATACCAGTCCATTGCAGGGCTGTATAGGAATCGCTGTTGCAGCACTGTGGCATGATCCCCTGATGAGGCTCTTCTCCCTCAGACACAGCCATTCATGTCTACATGTGACATCTGACCTCTCTGAAAGGCACTGCTGGGACTCGAATTTGGATCCTTGCGGTGGTGGGCTAGCAAGATCACCTAAGTGCTGTTATTGTGAAAAGCAAATACATTGGAGCAACAACAGCTCAGATTTTGCACAAAAACTTACATAATGGAACAACAGGCTGCTGAAATGTAAAAATGCTATCTCTTGCTGCACCTCAATAAAGATTTCCAAGCTGCTTCTTGAAGCAATGTAAAAACAAGAACTGTTTCTTTGAAGCATAGAATATTTTTCCTTAGCTTCTTTCTGCTCAATGTCAAGCATCAGCTGGATAGGTGTTGAGCTCTTTTACACTTTATTTAAACCCTGCTTCTGATGTAATAAATTATGAACCATTCCTTGTCACTCAACACCAACCTGACCTAACAAGGCTCTTGTAGCTGATAGGAAGCAAATCCTATCAAACCTTCTCAGAAGACTGGATGGTAGCAAACGGGTACACTGCCACATACTGTAAGTGATTTTTTTTCTGAGATCATATTTACCAGTTATTTTCGTCTTAGTGTTTTCAGTTGTAAAATGGATCAGATGTTGTTGTTTTTATGTTTCCTTTGTCATACAACTGTATGCAGTACCAACAAAGCCACAGTCTGTTATAATATACTGTTTAACTCAAAATGGCTTTCATTTCTCCAGTGTCTCCAAGCTAGGATTGAGAATAATTCAATCTTCCAACATGACTTGGATGTCATGGCAACTGCACTTCCTGCTGCTCCAAGGAACCACACCACCCTTCATCAAATGCACCACTACCTGCCTCCCTCAAATTCTCTCAATTACAGAATGCTATTTAGAATTGCCAATGTAGTTTAATTCCAACCAAGAACAATTCAGGAAACATCACACCTGCATTTTTTTTATTTCACTGTGGACTTGACAAAAATGGATTTCAACAACAATAACTTGTTATTGTATCATTATTCACACTCAGTACACGCTCCTAATACTACTGCATATGCTATTTTGTCTCAAACAAATCATCTTCAAGAGTAGATGCTAACACAAAAAGACAATAGGAGAAAAGCTTTTGTATGGATATACCTGTATGTACAGTGGTGTTACGCCTATGGAGGCAGTGTAAGGTGCAGAAATGCATGAATAAAAAAAAAAACACAATTTAATAAATTGGCACCGACATCTTGTAGACCATTAACACACAGTCGATGTTAACAGCAGATTTGTCTCAGTACATCCCACAGATGCTTGATAGGGGAATGTGGAGATCTGAGGAATTTTTAGACCAGGGTCAGATTGAGCAGTCTGGCCATAATGATTTGGCCTAATCAAAGTAGCTCAGATATTTACGCCAGATATTTTCTCCCACATCCAACGTGTTGATTATGATAACCGACTGTTCACTGACCACTTAGATCACCCACACTTGACAAACACAGTTGTAATTAATTATTCATAATCAACTAAATAAATCAAGTAAATTGCTTATGCAGTATGAACATTACAATCTCAGTGTGACACAAACAGGCTACAGCTTTTTTTAAATAAAAGGAAAGCTGAAATGACTGCAATATTATAAAAAACCCTAACCATTCTGAGAAAATACAAAGGCAAATGCTGAGACAAACAAGCATTGTGGTGTATACACATAACACGATAAATTAAAATAGTAACATTGTTTCTTTGAAAGCAAAAAATGAATGCATATATCTCCATCCCTAGAAAGACAAAGCAAAAATATACACAAGATTAATACACTAGAGACAACTTAGAAAGTCACTAAAACACATATTCGTGAGCTACGTAGAGTGTCTGATTCTATCCACTGGCACTCAGCTCTAACCAGCTGAATAGGACATTTATGCACTATGACAGATCGGTGCTAGTAAGGCCCTTATTTACAATTTTACATAATTTTCCTCTTTAACTAATCTGCCTAAAGACCCACTGAATTATGATATTAACTTAATATTTCAATACTTTTTGCCTAAATCACAATTTTTAAGGAAATGTTCATAATGTTTGTAATGCGTTTTTACATCTGAATACTGACACCAGGAAAATGACGAGTATGTTCTAGCTGATTTTAACTTTCAACAATGATCTCATAGATGTAGATAACATTATTTCCTCAAGATGAACAAGTTTCTATCTTAAAACAATTGTATCCAATATTAAAACAAGTTTACATTTACATATTCTACTAAAACACCCTGTTTTTCAGTGTGTTACACTGAAAAATATCATAAATATCAATATCTTAATATTTTAGCCCTGTTTCACTGGCTTGTTATTATGGGGAGAATGTCATGTCATATTTGACTGATAGAAGCCATGACATGAGTGTACGGTGCCCTACAGTGCCACCTGTGTTCAAAAAGTATAGTGCCATTAACATGGCATGTCTAAACTATAGAATCTGTATAAACTGCTGACAAGTTGTAATCTTGACTAAGAAGATAGTCCCGTTTACCAAATTTTCCACCAGCTAGAGAAAAATGAGGAACCCAGCCTCAGTGTAAAAGTACAACCCCACCGTTCTCATGGTGGAGAGATTTTATTTTCCCCATTGTCAAACATTCAGATTGTTGTGCTGTCCGTTTCGAATCGGAGAGTAAATTTATATTTAAAGATTCATTATTATTAAGGAAGTGCATTTATTATATAAAATAGACAAAAAAAAATCTTTACAGATATTCCACAGCCTTATTTTGACAACAGTCTGTTTGGTCTCTAAGCCAGCGTATCTAACAGCATTTCTTTATTCCAGGATAAGACTCAACCTATGAACACTCTCCCATGACCCCCTTCTCTCTCTCTTTTTCTTGCCCTAACTACCTCCTTATCACATTGTTTTACTCCCTTTCATGCTTGCTCGTTCTTCTCAGGTGATTCTTCCAGAGTGATCACGGTGAATTCCTCTGTGTTGCCATTCTCTTGGATTTTCTCTTTGTTCATGAGCGTCACCATCTCCTGCTGTCTCTCTTGAGCTTGCGGACTTGCTGCTGATGCTGCCGTTCCATTCCCTTCACTGCTGCTCTTGGAGGTGATCATCAGGGTCTTCCTTTTCCCACACCACCTGTGCAAAGACACAACATACACTCAGATGCAAGCAGTTATCTATCTCTACATATACATCATTAACATAAATAACATAGAAAGGTCAAAAGCCCAGCTTATAAATATTTGAAAATAAATGCAAAACAGATCTCAGTCCAGTCCTGTTGCTGTACAGGCTTTCCAGCAACGGTATAAATTATCATAAAAGAACTTGAAATGAAAGCCTATTATCATTTGTGTGAACAGGTTTGTGCCATATAATGCCATTTTGAACAATGTCAGTTCACATAAGGCCCAGTAAGGACTTGTGATGATATAGGTAAAAATCATAACTATCACTGTCTTTATGAATTGTATTGTTCTATTTTTTGGATATTCCTCTGGGATTCAGCATTTCTTAACTGTAAAGAGATAGAAAAAACATATCAGCAAAGTGTACCTTTTCCTTGTTACCACAGCAGCACACACAAGAAGAATTACAGCAACGGCGAGCAGCGCACACAGAATGACAAGCCAATCTGCAGAGGGAGGGAGAATACCTTTCTTTCCTCAGTAAAGTAATATTTTTACATATGTATCTTTTCCACCTTAACATATACAAAGTACAAATAGAATGGTTTAGAAATGCTATGCATGCATGATCTGACCAGGCAATAATGAAAATAATAATAATAATTATCATAATTATAATTATAATCTGGATTTAAAAACCTATAGATTGTATCCCCAACCCTTAAAGGTCAGTGATAAAGCCAGTGTGTTTATTATTATGCTATTCTAATCTATATCACTAACTCCCGTTAGAAAGGTTTAGTCTTCCTTTTGTTTGGTGTTGTTGTTTGGTGAAAACATTATATAACCATAATAATTGTAAAATATTGACAACATCATAATTATTTAGAGAATATATATAATAAATAATATATATATTCCCATGTGGTGTGGGTCAGCTTTTGTTATAGTTTGTGTACGGTTCAAACAAAGACTTTATAGCTTATATTATTGATTATTGATTAGTTTGTGTTGATGTATGAGAGCTGCCGACAAAAATCAGAGAACAGCCATTTTAGTGTTAATTCCATGTGGAATTCTCCAAATTGGTTTGTTTGTTATATCAATAGATGTATTATATTTGCATGTGGGTTTATTTGCGTATATATGTCCATATATGTATATGTGTGTGTATATTGCGTATATATGTGTGTGTATATACCGTTATGTCCACTCTTGGCTGTCTTTTCTGATGATGAATCTGCTCCCCTGTTTTCTGACATAATAGTTGGGGGAATATAATTGTCAGTAGTCTGTTCTGTAATGATACCATGCAGGAGAACAAACATTGTTATCACTAAAAAACTTGCTTTAATTATTTATTTTCATTATTTATGTTTTTTATTTTATATAATTTATTTAGAATTTATATACTTTTATTTTGTAATACAGCAACGCACAACAACATGTATTCATGTACACATTAATTACAGGTTTTTTTAGAGGCATCACAAAAGTACAAAAATTACACAGATATAGATTTATCTGTGTAATATGTATTATATATTGCACACATTACACAGATATATTTATATATATATATGATTCCCTGATTGCCTTCAGGGGGCGACTATGAGCGAGCAGCGAGCCTTTCAGAACTGCCACTACTACTAAGTCTAACTCTCATACAGCAAATGGGGCTTTGCACTGAAGCTCGGAGAAGTCAGCAAAATAAAGCTCAAACAAGACATGCATTAACAATGCAAATTAAGGAGAAGTAGTACTGTTCAATTTCCCTTTTCTTTTTAGTACACACTGACATACTGTACTATAGCACTAGACTTGGAATAATTACAGTAAAATTCGTTTACATTAAAATGTAGATAAAAATATTGTATAGTTTAACAAGTAATAGAAATGCCCACTAATTTGCCTAATGTAACATTTAATTTCAATTAGTATTATTTATGGAAATAATTATTTTCATCTGAGAAACATAAATATCTATTAAAATAAACACTGTGCCTGTTCTTGGGGATGCTACTAATTGATAACATAATTACACTTCAACTATGAGAGACAAAATGAGAAAAGAAATCCAAGAAATTACATTGTAGGATTTTTAGAGAATTTTATGGTAAATTATTATGGAAAATAAGTATTTGGTCAATAACAAAAATTCAAATCAATACTTTGTAACATAAACTTTGTTGGCAATGACAGAGGTCAAACGTTTCCTGTAAGTCTTCACCAGGTTTGCACACACTGTAGCTGGTATTTTGGTCCATTCCTCCATGCAGATCTCTTCTAGAGCAGTGATGTTTTGGGGCAACACGGACTTACAACTCCCTCCACAAATTTTCTATGAGGTTGGGGTCTGGAGACTGGCTACTCGGAGCCACTCCTTCGTTACCCAAGCGGTGTGTTGGGATCATTGTTATGCTGGAAGACCCAGCCATGTTCCATCTTCAATGCTCTCACTGATGGAAGGAGGTTTTGGCTTAAAATCTCACGATACATGGCCCGGTTCATTCTTCCCTTAACACGGCTCAGTGGTCCTGTCGATAGGCATAAAAAAAAGCCCCAAAGCATGATGTTTCTACCCCCATGCTTTCACAGTAGTATGGTGCAACTCAGCATTCTTCTTCCAATAAAACGCGACAAGTTGAGTTTTTACAAAAAAGTTCTATTTTGGGTTCATCTGACCACATGATATTCTCCCAATCCTCTTCTGGATCATCCATATGGTCTCTGGCAAACTTCAGACGGGCCTGGACATCTATTGGCTTTAAGCAGGGGGGCACGCCTGGCACTGCAGGATCTGAGTCCCTTTCAGTGGTAGTGTGTTGCTGATGGTAGCCTTTGTTACTTTGGTCCCGAGCTCTCTACAGGTCATTTATCAGGTCCCTCTTTGTAGTTCTGGTATTTTTGTTCACTGTTCTCATGATCATTTTGACCCCACGAGATGAGATCTTGCGTGGGGGTCCTAGATCGAGGGAGATAATCAATGGTCTTGTATGTCTTCCATTTTCTTACAATTGCTCCCTCAATTGATTTATTCCACACCAACCTGCTTGCCTATTGTAGATTCACTCTTCCTAGCCCAGTGCAGGTTTACAATTTTTCTTCCTGGTGTCCTTCGATAGCTCTTTTGGTCTTGGCCATGGTTGAGTTTTGACTGTTTGAGGCTGTGGGACAGGTGTCTTTTATACAGATAACGAGGTCAAACAGGTGCCATTAATTACAGGTAACGAGTGGAGGACAGAAGAGCTCCTTAAAGAAGTTACATGTCTGTGAGAGAAATCTTGCTTGTGTGTGGGTGACCAAATACTTATTTTTCACCATGATTTACAATTAAATTCTTTAAAAAATCCTACAATGTGATTTCCCGGATTTTTTCCTCATTTTGTCTCTCATAGAACTCCGCAAGACAGCAGGAGATCACCTGCGGTAGCTAGCTCCAATAAATTACAAGCTGATCATATAAGTTCTCTAATTTACAAGGTGATCAGATTGAGATCTTGGGAATCTGGAGACCAAGATAAAAACCTTAAACTCGTCTCAAGTTCCTCACACAATCCCTGAATAATTCCTGCAGTGTACGACGATACACTGTCAGAGGCTTCAATGCTTTAGCTGACTGGTCTATTTGAGGACCTCATTCACTGTTCCGTTTAGGCTCAAAATGCATATTTTAAGGAGATAACCTGGCTGACATGTACAGGTTTTTTGCATATTGTGGCACCTTTATTTTGTAAGTATTTGGCATGGATATTTATTAGCATAATAAACAAATGTCTTACCAGTCTCATGCAGGGCCTTTCTGCCCTTGTCATGGTGAAGTGGGGTGTTCTGTGCAATTTCGTTGTTACTTTCCTCTGTGGTGGTTTGTGCTGGCTCACCCATGCCAGAGCCAGTATTATCAAGGTTAGGCATTGAGTTGTTATTCATGTCTATGGATTCAATCTTCTGTTCAGGCAAAGACGCAGAAGGACTCACAGTTATCAAGCTGCCATCCTGTATAGCTGCTACAGTTGTTACCATGGCTGTGCTGAGAGGCCCTGTGCTCTGATCCCCAAAAACAACTGCTCCAGATTTGTCTTCAGAACTAGTGGGAAAAGGGCTCTTCTCCTCAGTAGCAGTAGTAACTTCAGAAAAAGCAAAAGGGAGCTTAGTGGCAGAACTTGTGTCCTCTGCTGTGGGAGTGTCACTTGGAACTTCTGTTGGGTGCTCATCTGTAATTTAAATAAAGTTGAAATTATATAAAAAACTGACACAACACAGTATACGTGGTATATACAGTGCCTTGAAAAAGTATTTATACCCCTTGAACTTTTCCACATTTTTTCACATCGCATCCACAAACTTAAATGTATTTTAATAGAATTGTATGAGATAGACCAGCACAAAGCAGCAAGTAATTGTGAAGTAAAAAGAAAATGATACATGGATTTCAAAACTTTTATTATACCACAGTTGGTTCCGACCCCGCAATCTGATTGGCTGAGAGACGTCTTTCCCGTGACATTATTGGCGATAATAGCACTCTGACCGACGCTCTATAACTGTTACTCATTAGCATACACAAGTAACCTAGCAACGATGCCTTCCCTAAAAAGTAAAACACTGCCAAAATGAAAGCTATAACTACTTTATGAAATCTATTGGTTTTGAAAATGATTTAAATTTGGAAGATAAAGCTTTTAATGACCAATCTGAAGCAAAGGTTTGTCACCTTTAGGATTTGGAAGCGATGGAAAAGCAAAACGAAGTCACTACCTTAAATCAAAAGTCTCGGAGTCTTTATGGATTCACAGCTTGACTGAAGAGCAACGAGACTGAAGATCAGTTTTAGTCCCATCAACAAAAATGAACTAAATCAGCTTCATCACTCACAAAGACGACGTTTGCTGGTGTTAAACTTGGCGTCTTTCATTAAACACCATCCGCGGCTGATTGGAGGTTCATTCATCTGACAGGTATGTTATCTATTAAGTCCAGCTCTTAACCCAGTGAAGCTGCTGATGCTCTATAATGGCACCATTACATTTCTGACTGATAATATTAACATATTAACATATCAACAAACATCATACAAATGTATAATCACTAATCAAACTGGATCCTAGACTTTTGTTATAACACCGAGATCTCACTCAGATTTGCTTCAGTAGGTAGGCTAGTGTATCTTAGTAACAGCCTGCCTGACCCATTTTATTTGCTGAATGTAAATAAACGTTCTTTTTAATCAATTAAAACTTACCAATTGATATATTTGTGTTTATTGTATGTATAATAAACAATCATTGGTAATTCTGTTCCTCAAATATAATGACTGAAAGCAGCGGGATAATGATAGAATGGGACTATTTTACCTCACAGAATGGTGATAAATACATCATTTTTTCTGTCCTCTTTATCTTAAAATCCAACAATAAATGGCGATAATAAAACTGTCAATAATCAGTATAACTATAGCTGGCCTCAGAATTTTGTTAGAGAACATTAGTGATCAAACAGCATCACGAAAACCAAAGAACATACCAGACAGGTCAGGGATAGTTGTGAAGAAGTGTAAAGCAGGGTAAGGTTATAAAAAACATCCCGAGCCTTGAACATCTCAAAGAGCATTGTTCAATCCATCATCTGAAAATAGAGGGAGTATGGCACAACTGCAAACCTACCAAGATGTGGTCGTCCACCTACACTAACAGCCCAGACAAGGAGAGCACTAATTAAAGAGACAGCCAAGAAGCCCATGGTCACTCTGGAGGGAGCTGCACAGGTCCACAGCTCAGATGAGAGAATCTGTTCACAGGACAACTATCAGTTGTATACTCAACAAATCTGGCCTTTATGGAAGAGTAGGAAAAAAAAGCCAGCCATAAGACGTCCCGTTTGCAGTTGCCATGTAGGGGACACAGCAAACATGTGAAAGAAGGTGCTCTGGTCAGATGAGACCAAAGTTGAAGTTTTTGGAATAAATGCAAAACGCTATGTGTGTTGGAAAACTAACAGCTCACATGGAAACATGGTGGTGTCAGCATCATGCTGTGGGGATGCTTTTCTTCAGCAGGGACAGGGAAGCTGGTCAGAGTTGAATGGAAGATGGATGGTGCTATATACAGGGCAATCCTGGAGGAAAACCTGTTAGAGGCTGCAAAAGAATTGAGACTGGGGCAGAAGATCACCTTCCAGCAGGACAGTGACTCTAAACATACAGCCAGAGCTACAATGGAATGGTTTAGATCAAAGCATATTCATGTGTTAAAATGGCCCAGTCAAAGTCCATACCTTAATCCCATTGAGAATCTGTGGTAAGTCTTGAACATTGCTGTTCACAGATCCATCCAATCTAAGTGAGCATGAGCTATTTTGCAAAGAAGAATGGGCAAAGATTTCAGATGTGCAAAGTTGGTAGAGACATACCCCAAAAGACTTGTAGCTGTAAATGCCATGAAAGATGGTCCTACAAAGTATTGACTACTGACGCCACGCTTTCCAGATTTTTATTTGTAAAGATAATGTGAAAACCATGTATCACTTTCTTTTCACTTAACAATTACTTGCTAGTTTGTGTTGGTCTATCACATAAAATCCCAATAAAATACATTTAAGTTTGTGGGTGAACATGAAAAAAATGTGGAAAAGTACAAGGGGTATGAATGCTTTGTCCAAAGCACTGTAGGTTTATACAAGATGACTACAAATTAGATGACATATCACGCTGTACTAACTGAGACTGACATAACCAGATTGGACAGAATAAAAAAAAGTCTGACCTCTCCCCTGTAATGTTTATTTTTCTTCAGTATTGTTTGTTGTGTTTTTGTGACATTTGATGTATTGTAATATAGGGACACCCCTGGTCTGGTCATGTGACAGCACCCACCAAGAGGAACTGAGAGCTTTTGACCTGAGTCTGTGAACCATAACCTCTTTGAAACACAACTCCATAACCAGCAGGCCTCACCTTGGTTGAGTTAGAATATATATCAGACAGGCTCAGAATAAGGAACCACTGTATACTTGCATTTGTATCCTGCTGCTGGAGAGGTGAGGTCTGTTGGTTTGGCAGTCGTAGTTACGGTTCACTAGTTTCGGTCTAAAGTCTAGTTAGGTTAGCAGGAATTTACAGTTTCTGGTACAGTCAAGACCAGTTATGCTATTGGGAAGTTACAGTTTTTCGTCTCCAGTAATAATTCTGGCTGTTGTACTCTGTGCAGTTTAATGTACAGTGTACTCTTTATTTACTGGATTACCTCTGAGTTTCACCAGGCCAGAATGCAAAAGTAAGTGGTTGAATTCACAGGTGTATCAAAGCTTATGGTCATACAGGTCTACCATCAGTGGAAATAATCCCAGACTACAGGAAATTCTTATCAGAATTGTATCCAAGGGGTGTTTTAATTAAGAAGATTTGGGTCCCTGGTTGAGATGACAGTAAATCTGAACTACAATGTCTACACTGAGCTTCTGGAGTTAGGGTTAGGATCAATCCTATCTCTGTATTCCAAGATGATAATCACATTCACAGGGCTGCAAATGTGACTGACTGGTATGATGAGCTGTCAGACATCTGGGCTTGCCTGCAAAATCCTCTTGAAAATGAACTGAGAAATTCTTCGATGCGAGTGGCTGAACACTAATGTCGCCTAAATCCAGAAACTTGTCCAGTCCATACCAAATTGAATTGTGTCTGTTATTCATGCTTGTGAAGGTACTACATGCTATTAGGTATGTTTCATGCGCAGATGGCTAATTTTTATTTGTCCGCTGAGCTTATCAGGTCTTTGGATGTATGGCTGAATAGATATGTAGATAGGCAGAAATGTACAAACGTGTGGACACCTTTCGAAATAATCTATTTATTAGGAGTCGCTATCTGGCCACTGGTGGCCAGTGGTTGACCCGGTTTGGTGGCGTGAGCTGCAGCAGCGCGATTGCGCGTGCGTCAGCCCTTCGCGGGCTTATTATGGTTTAGTGGCGACACCTGCGGGTGAGCCCTTATAAGCACAGCTTTGGGGCTCACTCGGCTTTGGTGCATTGTACCAGATGCACCCTGCTTTTGACGGATGCACACGCTCGCGCTGCTGGTCACAGACGGCTTTTCTGACAGCAAGGTTTGTCATTTCCTTTATTATTTATTTTCGTCAGGGACAACGGTACGTTCTGGGGGTATCAAGACCCTCAGACGGGGGCTGCCAGGAGATAGCTCGGTAAATAGGGTCCCACATAAGGTAGGGTCAGTTTTTGTTTTTGTTTCATTTTCACCAAGCTGCTCCGGCAGTTCTGAGCCTCGCTCCCACCATCTCCCTCACGCCATCGCCCCCCCTCGCCGCGATCGGGCGAATTAATTCCCCAATCACGCTTAGAAGAGGACGCTGAGTGTTTCACCTCGTCCTCTTCATTTCCCTCTTCATTGCAACACTTCCGCGGCCGCTTTTAGCAGAAGCTCCGTCCGGGCTTTTGCGCACTGCGCAGGCGCACGACGCCAAGCGCCGGTTGCGCAACGGAGGCACACCGTAAGCGCGTTTTGAATAGGGGCGCAATGTGCTTACAGCGTGCACTTTCTTTTATTTAGTTTAATTAGTTTATTATATCTTTGTTTTGTTTTCCTTTCATTTATTTGTGTTAATTTTGGTTATAACTACCATCTGGAGCTAACTGCACTTGGGTCCCAATCATTTTAATATGGCGAACCGTAACACTATTAGTGTTTTCTTGCTAGGTCTCATGGCTTAATTGACTTCTTATTGTTCAAAGGTTGCTAATGGTTAAATTTTTTGAAATATTTAATATTTCTGTTTGCATTCTGCAGAAGTTGTGTTAACCACCTTCAGGACCAGGTGTGGTTTAAATGTAACAATTGCAAAAAACAAAACAAAACATACATACATTCAAACACGCAAAACACAATAAATCAAATTATGATTTGTTTGTATAATATTAATAATAATAATAATAATAATAATAATAATAATAATAATAATGTTCTTACCAGCAGTGTCTGGAGGTACAGAACCATTGTCCAGTGACGTGGAATTGGAACCTATTGTAAAGTTGCAGTTTTTGTCTGACAGGTCTGTGTTGGGAGACAGGGTTGCATTTTAAAAGTTTATTCTACAAATCCTCCTGATTATTAGCTTTATTTAAATCTCACTGAAGCAGCAATCACAAATACTCTCATGTATACCTAAGCAGTCTTAGCAAAAGTCTTTGTGCGATGTATAATCACTATAGAACTTATGCCTTCTCCACTCAGCATGTGCATAAAAGTTGGAACATATTCAATTTTTTTGTGTGCCCTGGCGGTGCCTTCCAGTCAGGTCAAGCATCGCATCACCACAAGATTGGCTGTTTGAGAGAGGGGAGGCAACACGATCCCTATCTAGTCCTGTGATGGACTGACATTCTCTCAAAGACACGCTTAAACCTTTGCTGCATGTACTCTGGGGATAGATGTCAGAGCCCCCATGACCCCAACCAGGCAGAAGTAGGCTATGATAAATTACCTTGTCCATCATAGCAGTAGGCATCGTATTTGGTTTCTATAGGGATAAAGATGACAACGCCTAGTTGGCCCCCTGCACACACATGGTTACTCTTATGCCGTAAAATTGTGACATTTCCATCACTGATCCAGCCATTCCTGTGGACAAAAAAAGAGAAGAGATCATCACCACCTGTAGGATTCAAAATGCTTAGCCATTACAGGGGAATGTTTAGCATTGGGTGGCATTTCTTTGGAGGCCTGCGTAGCCCTCCATGTGCTCGCCAGAGGTAGCCTGACTGCCATTAGGTACTGAGATGCTGGTGCGGTTGGACCTGGGTGCCTCCTAATGCAGGACAATGCTAGACCTCATGTGGCTGGAGTGTGTCAGCAGTTCCAGCAAGATGAAGGCACTGAAGCTATGGACTGGCCCGCTTGTTCCCCAGACCTGAATCCGACACCAACCAAGTTGCACCACAGACTGTCCAGGAGTTGGCGGATGCTTCAGTCCAGGTCTGGGAGGAGATCCCTCTGAAGACCGTCCACCACCTCATCAGGAGCATGGCCAGGCGTTGTAGGGAGGTCATACAGGCACGTGGAGGCCACACACAATACTGAGCCTCATTTTGACTTGTTTTAAGGACATTACATCAAAGTTGGATCAGCCTGTAGTGTGTTTTTCCACTTTAATTTTGTGTGTGACTCCAAATCCAGACCTCCATTGGCTAATAAATTTGATTTGTATTGATGATTCTTGTGTGATTTTGTTGTCAGCCCATTCAACTTTGTACAGAACAAAGTATTCAATGAGAATATTTCATTCATTCAGATCTAGGATGTGCTATTTGAGTGTTCCGTAAATTTTTTTGAGCAGTGTATAAAAAGTGTTTGCTTTTGTAAAATCTTTAGAAATGGATAGAATCTATAGAAATATTTATGTATGTATGTGTGTGTGTGTGTGTGTGTGTGTGTGTGTATGTATATATACACTGTATACACACACACACACACACTCACACATGATTCACCAAGGAGTTGTTGAAATCGACTGAAACTTTATATGTATGAGTGTATATACGTATATGTGTGTGCACCAGGCCCTAGGGAAAGATCTGTCAGTGTGTTGGGTTGTGCTGGCTATGATGCTCCTGAATCTTTGACCAGAGCGTAGTGGCTGGAAGCTATGATGTCCAGGATGAGAGGGGTCAGCTCTTATTTTGCCGGCGTGCTTCGTCACCCTTTCTGTTGTATTTATGATGCAAGCAGGCATTTCAGATGAGAGCAGGAAACTGAGAAGCTGTGAGAAACGAGTACATTTATCTCTGGTGGCTGCGTCTCTGAAGTCTGTGATCTGAAAATGATATTTATTTACAGATTCTCCAGCACGGAGAATGCTGTGTTTTTCTTTCTCTCATTTGGCTCCTCTTATACACACATAAAGTCAGTCATCCCAACCTAAAGTTTGTACACCAGCATGGATTGCATGCAGCACATAAGTAACATAAGTGACAAGAGTCTCTATAAAACTACTGTCTCCATCAGCACTGTCCTTCTTATCCAGAGCACAGCGTTCTGAACACTTAAAAAGAATCTGACCTTCAGAAGGAAAAATAAGTCAGAGAAACACATCCCAATGGAGAAATCCTTTTTTCCTAATATTTGCTATTGTACTACACTATCTATTTTATTACCATTAGTCCACAATGGAAAGTTAAGGAAAACAAAACAAAAAAGATAAAAGAAAAAATTACCATGCCGTTTAATATGTTGACTTCTGTCTACTGATTCTGAGAATTTACTATTCAGATGTGCTGAATGTGCAATGTGCAATACCCTTTTTATTGCACCTTAAAAATATGATGAGAACTTAGTTGGCAGTACAAATTTTAGGTGACCAAATTCTACCAAGGGTGGCACAGTGGTGCAGTGGTTAGCGCTGCCGTCTCACAGCTCCAGAAAGCACAAGTCCTGGACCCAACCTCTGCCTCTGCCTGGAGTTAGCATGTCCTTCCCAGGTCTGTGTGACTTTACTCTGGGTACTCCACTTTCTTTCCACATTCCAGTCATACATCAGGCCAACTGTGTTCTTGGGCTTCTTCTTATTTGTACTAGAATGAGGTAATGTCTACTAAGAAGTACAGTATATAAAGTAAGTCTGTAATCGCTCTGATAAGGGCATCTGCTAATTGCTGTAAATATAAATTAACATTATCATGCGATCCATTATCATGCTATGTCTGGGCCCCATGTGTTGATCATGAATGCTGAACAGTAGGTTACTTTGTCTATACCTAGATGCAACTGTGTACGCAGCGTCTATAATTCTAACCAGTCCAGGCAATATTATTATCATCATATAAAGTAGATAGAAGATTTACCTGCAGCTCTCCATGTTCTTATCATAGGCAGTATTAATCTGTGTAGCATTGGCCAGTGTTGCTCCCAACATCTCACATAGTGTCTTGGCTTCATCGAAACTCAGCGTGTAACGATCATTGCCCTGAATGTGGAAAACTCCAGCAAAGCTGCATCCTCGTACCTTTACCTCTGAAAAGAACAGAGAAGAGATGCATATAAAGTGAATTAATGCATGCTTTGTAAGTGCATTTTTCACAGCATATGAAACAAAGTCCCATTGAAGCTGAGTCAGGATGTATTGAAGCATTGGAAAACAGGGTTGATGCTTCACATAGAATTTGTAGATCCAACAGTCATTATTGCCAAAAGAATACACATTGGATTAAACCCAGATTAAACAATTGTTGAAACATTTCAGAATATTGTTCAGAATAGCAATTGAAAACAGCAAAAGAATAAGCCAGGAATGAAAATTGTAGCTGACTGCTGGAAGGTGAGCACAATTGTGAACTTGAATGCTCTGAGAGCTTGGTCACCATGGCCACCAACTCCCTGGCTGCCAACAGACTGTAAGGGTCGCAGAGTTCTGATTAGTCCTCTGTAGAAGCTATTATGAATCCTACTTATTCAACCATTTTAAGTTACTCTGCCTCAGAAGAAAAGAGGACCTTACATTTTTATATAGAAATGAAAAGTGCACACCGACACTTGTATGGTCACAAATACAAACACACAGCCGCATGCATATGCAATGGCAGTGACATCTTCGTCTCACAGGTAAAACAGTATTACTGATTAGGCGAGATTGAAGAAGACTATTCAGTAAAGTGCTTTCCTCCCTCATTTGTGTTTATTGAATTTTTGCATACAATGGGGCAAGTGATTCACTTCCCAGGCCCTGTATTTTTGGATTTTGCAAACCATATCCAGAGAAAGAGAGAAGTTGTACCACTCACTAATTTCCGTAGTTAAATACAATTTTTCTTGAAAGCAGCAAATACATGTTTAAAATCATGCATTTACATTTAGTCTATGGAGTTCACAACGTCATTGAAAGTTTGAAAGCAGAGACATGTATGGCTACTATCAGAAACCACTGAAACACACCAGAAAAAGTTTAAAATCAAAAATCTGATTTCAGTACAAATGTGTCACTGCAATTTAAAAGCCTTAGATTGTGTCACATATACAGTGGGAGCCAAAAGTCTGGGACAACTAGTGAAAATACTTCTATTTATGTATTTTTCTCAAATTTAATACAATGTTGTTCAATCAGCTAACAATTGAAGTAAATTTGGGTTTATTAATATTTGTCACTACTGAAACACAGGTAGGTCAGATTTCAGATTTCACATATTCTTTGGAATATTGTGAAATCATGCTTGGATAGGATGTCTCATCAGATTCATCAGTGTGGAGCCCATGCCAACCTGATACCACAGAAACCATACTGTTACCACAGAGAAAGGGGGACTTTTGAGATGCATTATGAAATGAAGATTCAACTTTTAACTCACATTGTTATGATGATTATATTAGTTATAATTGAAAACATTGTACTAAATTAAAGAAAATGCAAAATTGAAGCATTTTCTCTAGTGGTACTTTCAGCCTCTGCTGTATGTTATGTAGGTTCTTTTTAACTGTAGTAGATAAGGGAAGTAGTTTGACTGTAGCAAGAAGATATTTTAAAAGCTAGACTAAACATTATTTTATGCACATAACAGTTTATGCACTGGTACAATATTCCAGAGAACAAAAAACATGTCATGGATGCTAATATCTTCAGTTAATTGATGCTTTTAGATAATAGGACCATAATTTAAGCCAATGACCTTTTGACTTACCCTGCTATAAATGCTGACTAACCTATGGTACAAATGTGAAAAATAGACCACTATTTGATGCTTAATTTGTTACCACTAAACTAACAACACTCTCATTTGTACTATACATTAGTAGAGAAACAAAAAGAATAGAGCCAGCCAACAGCCCAGAATTAGGCTAGTCAAATCCGGACCCCTAAATCACCTTTAATAGACAATGTATGAAGATTTCAATGCTATTTCCCCCAAGAAACCTTTCTCAAACTGGATAATCACATATCATATTCTCAACAACGAAAACGAACACATGGACGTGGAAAGAGCAGGGACATCAAACTAAGGCAAACATCCATCTAGGTCACCATAGCAACTGGAGATGGATGAATAAATTCTGGTTCCTATGAGCGAGTCACAGTGTTGCACAACTCAAAGTAAGTCCATTTCTCTGTTTCTGCATGAAGTGCACTTCCTGTAAAGGCTTCTGTTTCTGTATCTTATGAGTAGTCTCTCTCTCTCTCTCTCACACACACACACACACACACACACAAAACTAACACAAAAAACTAACACAAAAAAAAAACAGGAAACCCTGATGCAATGATGTTTTTTTTTTTAACATCAGCCTTTGACAGCTAGTTTCCATAGTGATTCAAACAAATAATACTTGGGGAAGTATGTGACTTCAGTTTTATCAGTATGATTCACATCTAAACAAATCTTAAGCACAGTGATTTAATTAATTAACTGCATGTTATCCATTAAGTTCTAATAATTGTGTTCTCATTAAGAAGTAATTGTTTCAACAAAAGTTATAAATTACATATTGCTAGTTTTTAAGAACCGGTCTCCTACAAGTTTCTATTATGATATTTCCATTATGATTAAATAGTTATAATGATTTTTCCATTAGATACTGCTGATGTTTTAATGTTTACCTCCTAAACGTTTCTATTACAATATTTCTAATATGGTTAAATTGTTTTATAATGGTTATGGTAGCAAGATAGCATTGATGTAGTGGGGCAAAAAAGTATTTAGTCAGCCACTGATTGTGCAAGTTCTTCTACTTAGAAAGATAAGAGAGGTCTGTAATTTTCATCGTAGGTACACTTCAACTGTGAGAGACAAAATGAGCAATATGAAATGAGGAAAATAAGTATTTGGTCAATAACAAAAGTTCAACTCAATACTTTGTAACATAACCTTTGTTGGCAATGACAGAGGTCAAACGTTTCATGTAAACCTTCACCAGGTTTGCACACACTGTAGCTGGTATTTTGGCCCATTCCTCCATGCAAATCTCCTCTAGAGCAGTGATGTTTTGGGGCAACATAGACTTTCAGCTCCATCCACAAATTTTCTATGGGGTTGAGGTCTGGAGACTGGCTATGCCACTTCGGGACCTTGGAATGCTTTTTATGGAGCCACTCCTTTGTTGCCTGAGCAGTGTGTTGGGATCATTGTCATGCTGGAAGACCCAGCCATGTTCCATCTTCAATGCTCTCACTGATGGAAGGAGGTTTTGGCTTAAAATCTCACGATACATGGCCCCGTTAATTCTTCCCTTAACACGGCTCAGTCTTCCTGTCCGATTTGCAGAAAAACAGCCCCAAAGCATGATGTTTCCACCCCCATGCTTCAGAGTAGGTATGGTGCAACTCAGCATTCTTCTTCCGATAAAAAACACGATGAGTTGAGTATTTACCAAAAGTTCTATTTGGGTTCTCTGATCTGACACAACATGATATACATATCCACATCATATTCTCCCAATCCCAATCTTTCTGGATCATCCATATGTTCACTGGCAAACTTCAGACTGGCCTGGACATGTAACTGGCTTAAGCAGGGGGACATGCCTCTCACTGCAGGATCTGAATCCCACTCGACGTAGTGTGTTACCTTTGGTAGCCTTTGTTACTTTGGTCCCAGCTCTCTGCAGGTCATGTCATCAGGTCCCCTCTTTGTAGTTCTGGGATTTTTGCCTCACTGTTCTCATGATCATTTTGACCCCATGGGATGATCAATGGTCTTGTATGTGTCTTCCATTTTCTTACAATGCTCCCACATTTGATTTATTCACACCAACCTGTTTGCCTATTGTAGATTCACTCCTTCCTTGCCCTGGTGTCCTTCGACAGCTCTTTGGTCTTGAGTTTGGAGTCTGACTGTTTTGAGGCTGTGGACAGGTGTCTTTTATACAGATAACAAGGTCAAACAGGTGCCATTAATACAGGTAACTAGTGGAGGACAGAAGAGCTCCATAAAGAAGAAGTTACAGGTCTGTGAGAGCAAGAAATCTTGCTTGTTTGTGAGTGACCAAATACTTATTTTTCTCCATGATTTACAATTAAATTCTTTAAAAATCCTACAATGTGATTTCCTGGAATTCTTTTCCTCATTTTGTCTCTCATAGTTGAAGTGTACCTATGATGAAAATTACAGACCTCTCTCATCTTTCTAAGTAGGAGAACTTGCACAATCACTGACGGACTAAATACTTTTTTGCCCCACTGTATGTTTACCAAAATGTCACATTATTGATATTACATTATTCATTAATCCTGTTCAGTATTTAAGTGAAACAAATTATGACATATCTCACTGCAGTATCATATTGTTCGTTCATTAAATTCAAGCTCCTTCCAATGAACAGTGCTGCCTGCATGTTAAACCTAATTGAAACATGGAGCTAATAGACACTCACTGAAGTCAGTGTATCTCTAGGTGTGTACTGTGTGATCATTTACTCACTGATTCAATGGGACAAAAAAACTAATCTTCACTGTACACAAAGAATTCAACGCATCATTATGAGCCATATCTGAACGCACAAGCTTCACAAGCAGTAAATTGACTATGGGTTGGTTTGTTATGCACAGAACAAATCATCTTGTTGTTTATCTGACAGTGCACTTTTGTTTGCACTCAAAGGGGAGGAACCTCCTAACCAGCTGTCAATTATTAAATCAGGACTTGAAAAAATGACTGGCTTCTCTAACTTCTATAAATGCCAGTAAGACAATTTACTTACAATATTTACAATTGCCATTCATTTATATTTTATACAGTATGTTGTTCAGGAGAGTAGTGACTTCAAGGCTATGACTACTAATTATAAGGTTAAAGTTCAAAGCTTGATCCCTTGAACTTCAACTGTTAACTGTAACACCTATTAAATGTCAGTTTGTGTGTATTAGGTCATATTAAGAATTCTGCAAGTTCATTCGGGTATTCATTTTCTTACTCGCCCAACCTGCAGCACAGTGCACAAGGCACAATCTGACCAAGATAAGGTGCCAACCCCTTGCAAAGCGCAGGTGCGCGCGCACACACACGCACACACACACGCACAAATTTCACTCACACTGGGACAATTCAGATAAACCAGTTGACCGAACGTATGTTTTTGGAACATGAGAGGTGACTGGACTATCCAGAAGAAACCCAAACAGACACAAGGAGAACATGCAAACTCCAAACAGACGAGTTTCTGCTAGATATCAAATTAGGAATGTCTGGTGCTGTGAATCAACAGCTCTGAATTAATAAACATCTCTAAGTTGCCACAGTGTGATGGAGTGTGGGTAAATGTGCTTTGCAGTGGACTAGTGTCTTGTCCAGTGTTGGTTCCCATCATGCAACCTGTGCTGCTGGTTAGGCCCAGTCTCCTGCCACTCTGAATTTTAGCTTGTTTAATAGGTGATTGGCTGAAAAATTATAGTAGTTACTTAATGAATTAATTAATTCATTCATTGTTCTATCTGCTTCATCCTAGTCGGGGTCTAGCTGGCGGTACAGGGTGCAAGGCAGGAACAAACCTAGACCAGGCACAAATCCATTGTAGGGCACATACACTCACACACTCATACACATACTCACTAAGGGCACTTTAGAGACACCAATTAGCATGCATGTCTTTCGAATGTCGGAGGAAATCGGACTACCCGAAGTAAACCCACACAGATGGTGAGGACATGCCACCTCCACACAGGTGGAGTCTGAGGTTGGGATCGAACTGGTGAGGCTGGAGCTGTGGGGAAACCGCACTAACTGCTGCAGCTCCGTGCCACCCATTGTAGTACTTACAGGCATTAATAGATAGCTGTGATCTGAACATCCATGTAGGCAAATAAAACAACAGAACCAGATAGTCAAAAGTGCAGTTGAAAAAATAAAATAAAAGATAAAATTTTTCTTCATTCATTCATTGTCTTATCTGCTTAGTCAAGGTCACAAGAGAGCCAGTGCCTAGCCAGGAACAACCCTAGACAGGGCGAAAAACCATCATAGGGCACATACTCTCACACTCATACATGCATTCAAACTCTGGATTCACACATTCACACATTCACAGGGGCACTTTGAAAATACTAATTCACCTAACACACGTCTTTGGAATGTGGGCTGAAACCGGAGTACCCGGAGATAACCTACACAAACACGGGGAGAACATGCAAACTCCACACAGGCGGACCCCTTGCAGAGATCAAACTGGGGATCTTGGAGCTGTGAGACGACAATGCTAACCGCTACACCACAGTGCTGCCTAAAATCTATGTAATAAGTAAAAATTATTCAGTGTTGTTTTTTGATGAGAACAAAAATATCAAAAATAGCCTAGGAATATCTCAGTCAGTATTGACTTTGTCTGAGGTAGTGGAGGTCAGACAGGGTAACAGTTCTGCAACAGTGACCTCTGCAAGCCCTGCAATTGACTGAGGTGCTGGCCAGAGCATGCTTAAGCCTGCTCCCAGTGTACTCTTTTACAAATGTGCATGTGTGTGTGTGTGTGTGTGTGTTGAGGTGGGGTGTTACCATTACACTAGCTATTAGCAAATGATTAAAAAACTACATTACCTCACATTTGACACAGGTAGATCTGAGTGTGACATTATTATTGGATTGGATTATTTGTATTGTAAACTTCTGAAATGATATATTCAACAATAAAAAATACATTTCAAAATACATTTACTTTGTATTTATAGTACTAATGACTACTGCAGGCCTGTGCCACTGAGGAGCAGAGATGCACACTGTAGAAGACATCATACCTCATCCTAGTCTTTAAGAAGAGACACCCCAGTATGACTTTAGGTTGATTAGATTAATGTCACAAATATTATGTAAACCCTTTAACAGCTGCTGTTCTGCATCCACAGACCCCATGCAATTTGCCTATTCGACCAGGGTAGGTGTAGTAGATGCCATCCTAAACCTTGTGCATATGGTGCTTACTCTCACCTGACAATTGAAGTGTAAGTGGGAATCATGTTTTTGTTTGTTTGTTTGTTTCTCCAGTTCCTCTAACACCATTCTTACTGGCCAGGATACAAGTGGACCCACTTCTCTTGATCTGGATCATTGATTGCCATACTGGTCAACCACAGTATGTCAGGGACTGCACATTCCCCTTTCCTATTCACCATATACACATGTGGCTTTAAGAACAAATTGGTGACATGCCACATGCTGGTATTGTGGGATGCACAGTACAGATGCTTGGTGAAAGATTTTGTTGCATGAGGGTGGTCAAACCACATACAGCTGAAAGTATCCAAAACCAAGAAGAAGTTGGTGAGAAGAGGCTTTACCAGTTTGTGGTGGCGAGTGACTTATTCATGCTGTGGTGTGCTGGGGAGCCAGCATTGAGAAGAGAGAAGACATGTGGCAAAATAAGCTCTTTAGGAGTCCTGGCTCTATGGTTGGCTTACAGCTGGACTCTCTGGAGATGGTGGCAGAGAGAATGACCAAATTGGACGAGTCACCGACTGCACTCCACCATACTAATGCAGAGGAGTATATTCAGTGGCAGGTTGTTGTCACAGAGATATTCAATGGACAGACTTAGGATAACCTTGGTCCACAGAGCCATTAGGCTGTTAAAGTCTTCCCATCAGAGGTGTGGGAACCTGAATATGAGCAAGGGGTCTAGTGCTATGCTGTCAGTTGTTGTTGACCCCTTGGTTATTATTATGTACCTCAATTCATTTTATTTAATCTCACTGATTGTGGAATTATTTATCTGCTGTTCAAACAATCTCCGTAATTATTTAATTACATTTAATTATGTGGCACATGAAGCTAGTGGATGCCTAATTTCCCTTTGAGATCCATAAAGTATCTATCTAATTCAGTTTTTATTTGTGGTCACAAAAGGAAATACAGACATGTCATACAGCTTACTCTCATTGGCTGGCATACTGGCCCAGCACAGACCAGGAACTTAAAGAGGAAGGTGTGTTTTTGTGGCGGTTAGTGACGGTTGGGATATTCTGGCTCTTGTTCAGAATAAACCCTGCTGTGATAAATACATAACACAGTCTTAGAGAAAGAACCTAGCCTCTAGGCCTGCAGAGTCACTTCAAAGACAGCACCAGGGGAAACAAAGTTTTGTGTATCCCCATCCAAGGTATCTGCATTAACTTGCAAAGCTGGTAGTCAAGCTGGTTTGCACAATGTTCTGATTCCTGCTAGTTCAAAAGCATTGACTTTAAAAGCAGCCATTGTCACTTAATGGAGGTAGGGGATTTGGTTAGTAAACAAATGATGTGAAAAAAACTAAGCAAGAGTGGTGTTGTCTGTGGAGTGCCTGCCAGATAGTACAGCTGCTCTAGGTAGGGTCTATATATCTTGGTTGCCTTGTGATGTTCCAGTTACAAAGAGTAGCACGGCAACAGCACTGGTACAAAACATCAGGACAGATCTTAGGTCAGCATACAAATTGTGTGCCAGTTGTTATGACCACTGTATATTATCTTATATAATAACTTATATTATAACTTGTTTATTTTACCCTAAGGCTAGACAGGATATGCTTCAATCTGTCATTCCATGGAGTGTTAGAAATTTTGGCACTATTAATTAACTAATCTAAGAATGCCAGTAACAGGGAAGAATGAACAATGATGATTCAATGGAATGATGATTCATTGGTGGTTCAATACTACAGTATTTCTGTTGAATGTTGCACCAGCCAGTGTTGTTCATTCAGAGTTGCTTTTAAGAGTGAGCCTTCTACTTAGTGAAGTCAGGTAGTGAAATTGTAGATCACTCTCAAACCTAATGCTGCCAAGCAAAGACTCTGTCCTATCTTATCCATTGTATCAAGTGGATTCTCAAATAATTCAAAGAAGTCTTTTCCCTTATTATGTGTTATCTATTACCTTTTTAAGTTTCTCTGAATTTAAATTTCCACTTTTGCTTTTGTCTTTTTAAAGGCCTTTTGGATTTGGACATGCCTAAAGTGTTGCATGGCAGGCACTTTTTATTAATCTGCACAGACCTTGTTTTTGGAGCTCCTGTCTAAACTGCACTGGGTGAACATTAAAATAAGAAAAGAGTAGGGAAAAGGGAAAAGAAGCTGGGAGCAGGAACCCCACAGAAAGGCTTTAAATGTAATTCAAAGGTTTAACAGCAGTCTAGGAGATACAGTTCAGCTGAAATATGAGATCCCCTTCATTCAGTTAAGATCAGTTTAAACACTACAGTTAAAAGACTACTGTTTTGCAGAAGCAGAGGCAAAATATATTTAATGAGTGAAGGGACTGTGACACAAAAAGACAGACAGAATACAAAGAAATTGAGGTGGAAATGTGGCAAAGACATTAGTTTTTTTTTGCATTCTGTCTGTTACTGGGTGCATGACTATGAGACAGAGGGTACGGATTCATGTAGAGTGCTTAAAAGCTAATCCAAGTCTGAAATCATTATTGCTCTTTCCTCAGCAATAATGTCTATAAACGTTTTCAGTCATCAGTCATGGTGAATGTCTTGTTAGTAGAAAGGGCTAAAACAGCAAATACTGATGCTTGAAGACATTTAAATTCCAATGTTAGGTTTGTTGAGGTTTTGCAAAAGAATGCCATATTATGGAAACTAACTAGGGACTACTGTGAAATAAATGTTTAAGGGTGACATGGTGAGCAAATAGTTAGTGCTATCCCCTCACAGCTTCAGAGATTCCTGGCTCAGTTCCTGGCCTGGCTCTACCTGTGTGGAGCTTGTATGTTTTCTTCATGTCTGTGTGGGAATGTGGATTTCCACATTTCAAAAACATGCATTAGGTCAGCTGGGCCCTCTAAAGTGTTCCAGAGTTTTTATGTGCTCGCTTTCACACATTCTCTGCAACAGCTCTGACATGACTATCCCAAAATAAAACAAAATAACCCTTTAATAATAATAATAATAATAATAATAATAATAATAATAATAATAATAATAATATGGTTCTCTTTGACTCCCTTCAGCACTCAACATTGTGATCTCTTCTTTTGAGAACAGCGCTCCTGAATTTCCTTACTTATTTTAGACAGTTTGCTTTATTGTGGACCGCTGAAAAGCCAGATTTTTAGAAATGATGTCATTGCATTTTCCAACTTAATACACCTTGACTTTTCTGAATTTAATTTGATTGGACCATGGTCCACATGAACAGAACTTTGTTGCCTTTACAACCCGTTTCACCAATTTTTATTTTTAAATGTAACCATTTAGTACATGCTCTTATCAAAGCAATTTACAACTGACATAGTTTTACGATGTACAATCCAACCAAATGTGGACCTTGCTCATGGCCCAACAGTGGCAGGTTGGCAATACTGGGGCTTAAGGTCTGGACCATAGTCCAGTACCTTAATCGCTACACCACTACAATATTAATTGGAATTGTTCCTTAATAATTAGAACATCTGATCTTTGGAGAATTTTTATCCTCAAAGTAAAGCCTAGAACAGTTTTAAAAAACACTGTTCTGAATGAAAAAAACAGTTTGTTGTGGAGCAAAAAAAATAAAAAATAAAAATAAAATAAAGACACCATATCAGTAGCACATGGAAAAGCAGCGGAAATGCCGGTGGCCCTCAGCCACTTACAAGTAATCTTTGTGAGACTTTAGTCGAGACCACGTTGCCCTCTTTGACTTGAAATGTGATGCTGCAGGTAGCATGAAGATATGCTCAACAGCATGTGTGCTTGTGTGTGGACAGGTATCGCTCACTGTTCTGCACATACCAGAGAATAGGACTCTGGTCAAACATTATAATTGCTGAGCCACCTGCTGGAGTTAAGCTGGGCAGAGGCCATGTAGTCTTAACTAAATAAATATTCTCAAATACAACATGTGACTGCAGGTCTTCTCTAAGACATTTGTGAGAGTTACAGTTAAAGATAGGTGTGTATGCATAAACCAGAAGCAAAATGTCACCTCAAACCACAAACTGCTAAATATGCTGTCACTGAGTAACTAGTGTGGGTGGAAAATGGAAAGTTGATACTGATAAAGAAAAAACCATTAAAGCAAAAAGATCAGGGCCAATACGGTGCATACAACAACTTTTTCTGTGTCTGTCACCATGAGAATATAAGATATCGTGCCTGACAGGCTTGGGATTGACAGAAAATGAGTCTAAACCTGGAAGGGGACAGGATCCTCTACATTAACCTACCACAGGTTCTTGAGGAAGGCCTTAACCTTTAACTGCACTGGAAACACTCAAGTTGACCCAGTACTTCCTCTCATGTGGAAGAAGAGACATCAGCATTTCTATGTAGCAAGCTTAATGTTTCCTTCTTTGTTCTTTATAATGCCCTTGATGATTCAATTCAAGTTCACATAATGTATATAGAAATAGATTGTACCAAGCATGTGGCTAAAAGCATCTGGAAAAGCCAGCCTTCCTCTGGCTTGATTTTTAATGAGACAAAAAAGCAAGGTAAACTCTAACTTTACTGAAAAACACCAAAGCCACAGCATCTACTAACCGAGAACACGACTTCCACTGGCACACACCCAGTTGATCTATGTGTGTGTTTATTGCTGCTACAAGGATGCTATGAGGTAAGCCAGAGGTGTGTCCTCTTTCAACCCAAATTTCACACAGAAATGACAAACCCACAACCATTCAAAATTATTCACAGTATTTAACTTTAAAGGTTTTAAATTTAAAGGTTTGCAAATCTGTAAATTGCGTTGGCTGCCTCGTAGTGCTGTGGATATAGAGCAGTGGGGCACACATTCCCCAAGAGAAATCTCAATACCAAGCTCATTTTCACAACTCACCTTGAAGGTTGTGATCTGTCTGCCAGCCTGGTATTCTCTGTCTATCTTACACTTTCTGTTTCCCATTTTCACTTTGACATGATGCATGTACAAAACCTTAAACCTCCAAATCCCATCCTATTTTTTGAAATTCTGTTTGCATTTGCAGTGACACACTGACAACCACCCTATCTCCAATGAGTTCCCGAAAAACAGCAGACCAGACAATACACTTCATGATAAACTATATACTTGAAATTAGACCTTTTAGGTTCACTATTCACTTCTCAAGTTGAAATGTTGATGGTTAAAAAAATCCCCAACTTGATCAGAAGAGAGTACGCCGGTTTTAAAGTATGAATTATGGAAGGAAGTAGAGTGGCAGTGCAGTTAATCAGTTTCCTTTGTGTGGCTCAGTATTGGTGTATGTTGGAAAAGCTGAAGCACCATCAGCAGCTGGCATGAAGGTGGTAAAATATTACCAAAAATATTTAAATAAAATTGTTATATCAAATGACCAATCTACAGTTTTGAAACAGAAATAAAGATTTTATGATTTCCACCTTTATCACTCAGTGGGATTGTGCCTCTGCTTATCTGTCTCTCTTTATATCTGTCTGTCTTTTGCCATCTCACTCTAGCCGTCTGGCTCTGTCTCTGGCTGGTGAGCATTCAGCCGTCTCCTTTGTCTGCTCTGTCTGCCAGATGCAGCGCATTCTGCCTTGCCGGCATCCACACACTCATTTGGAATAAAAATAATCTAAAATCATCTAAAAGAAAGCTACTAACAATAAAACATGATTAAGCAGCAAGAAGCATAAATACATTTAAAAAGACAATTAAAAAATTTGCCATAGTTAAGACAAGTTCTGCTCTTTTATTTCATCCTCTCACCTTGGGTAGAGCTTGCCCATGAGGAGGCTACCAATCCAGAGGTGAATCCAAGCAGCAAAATCCACATGCTGATTGATGTGAGACACATCGAGACTCCTGTTTTTCTGTATCTCCTTTCTGACAATTGAGGCTGGCGTGATTTGGATTTAATGAGTGAGTAAGTGAGGGAGAGAGTGAATGTCCAGTGCCCTCGTTGAAGATTGTTGAGAGTGGCTGCTAGCCTGTGTGACTTTGCTCCAACTTTTAAATAGTGAGCGTATGTCTGAGAGAGAAGATCTCACTATCACCAAGGAGGGTTGTTTGTACATGAACACACCCTCCTGTCCCTCCCTCTCCTGCTCCCACCCTCCCCTTGCTTTCCTCTCTCTCACTCTCTTGGTCTCTGATTTTATTGCCTCTGTGAAGATCTCCTGTTGCTCTGTCTCAATGCCTCTCTGGCTGCTCAGCCTCTTCTCTCTATTGCTGTTCAGTATGCTGAGGTCCTCAACATCAACTAAGCGCACATCTGCTCTTTTGTACTTGCCTCCTACTGAATTCGTGCTCCTTTCACCCATGTTTCTTTCAGAAAAGCCTTTCTTCCTTCAGCCATCCTCTCAGAGAATGAAAGAAAAAGAATCAAACTGTCACACTGAAACTTTTGCTGTAGAGGGTAGAATACTTAAGCAGTAATTACACAGAGTCTAACTATAGCCTATACCCTTCAACAGTTTAAGTATAATGCACATATAATGTAACCCAAGGTGTTGTTTAAACTAGTTTAGTGAAGTATTCTTACATTAAACCTATTTATTGTTATACTTTTCATTCACAGTCTCTTCCCTGCTATTCCTTGTCACATAACAGCTTCCACTTTGGCAGGGTGAGGGGTAAGTCCAAATCATACCAAAACATTGCTTAAACATTTAAATCATTTTCCTCCACCTTAACCCAAGAAATCTCACATTTGAGGACGACCAGATATTCTTTGTTTATGGTGCTATTCTAGCATGGTTGTGCAGGTTTTTACTCACCATTAAGAGAATTTGGCTAGTTGTCATTAGAGGCAGTTCGGGTGCTTGTTCTGCAAAGTCTGGACTGTTTTTGCTCAATTTATCAAAATTATATAATTCCAGTGCTCTCTCCAGCTTTCTTGTAGCTGCCTGCAACAGACCGAAAAGCACTGATGTTTGCCAACAAAGCCGAAAATGGACCTGCCCCCTCCTACCTGAAGGTATTGGTCAAAGTCTGCTTCATAACCTATCCTCTGACATCAAACATGGCTCATTGTGACCGACAGTACCTATAGATGCAAGAAAGACAAACCTCAGTGCTCTTTCATGCCCTGTCCCCAAGGTGATAGAATGAACTTCTCCAAGCAGACTGAACAGCTGAGTGTCTTACATCCCCAAATAAAAAATAGCTGTGATGGTATGGAAACTGGCAACAAAAATATATATGCACTTTTCCTTACTTTCCTTTGACTTTTATTTCATTGCAGACAGTATGAACCTGAGATATTTCAGATTGTTTTTGGTCAACTTCATTTCGTTTGTTAATAAACATCCATTAATGCATTTCAGGCCTACAACACATTCCTCAAAAGGCTGAGAGAGTGACAATTTAGGCTAGTAATGAGGTAAAAAACTACATTTATGATATGATTTCAAACAAGTGATGTCAACAGGTGATTATAATCACGATTTGGTAGAAAATTAGTACCCACGAAAGGGGTCTCAGAAAAACTGGAAGGGATTTACATATTTTAGTCCTCACTTTTTCTGATTTGGCTTGTTTTGCATTTTCTCGTTGAAAAATGCATGGAGGTCCATAGAAAAGATGTCATCTTGAAGGCAGCTTATGTTGCTCTAAAATCATTCTTTTCTGCATTAATGCTGTTATCAGAGAAGTGTAAACAACTCCATACCATGACAGAGCCTAACTTTTGGACACGTTGCTGATAACAGTCTGGATGGTCCTTATCATTTTTGGTCTGAAGCACATGGAGATTATGTCTTCCAAAAACACCTAGAACACTGATTGGTCTGACTACAATATCCGTTTCCACTGTGTAATGGTCCATCCCAGATGCCTCCAAGCCCAGAGTCGACGCCACTTCTGGACATGGTTAATATAAGGCTTCTTTTTTGCACAGTAAAGTTTTAAGTGGCATTTGTGAATGTAACTCTGTATTGTAGTGTAATCCCTTGCCCATGTAGTTCTATCAGCTATTAATGAATCATGGTTCTTGATGGAGTGCCATATGAGTTTTCAGTGACAATGGATCTTCAGGTTAGGCTTGTGCCCTTTATGCACTGAAATTCCTCCAGATTCCTTTCATAATATTATGCACTGTAGAGGGAGAAATACGTAAAGCCCTTCCAATCTGACTATGAAGACCATTGTTTCAAACATTTCAATAATTTTCTCACACATTTGTTGACAAACAGGAGATCCTCTCCTCATCTTTGTTCCTCAAATACCTTTACTGCTTTTCTACCAAATCATGATTACAATCACCTGTTGACACCTGTTGAAATAACATCATTATTTAGTTTTTTACATCGTTACTAGCCCTAAATTGCCCCTGTCTCAACTTTTTTTTTATGTATTGCAGGCCTGAAATGGAGGAATAGATCTTTATTAACAAATGAAATGAAGTTGACCTGAAAAAAACCTGAAATATATTGGGTTCATACTGTTTGAAATTAAATAAAAGTCAAAGGAAATGTAACAAACACTGCATATATTTTATATTTGCATTTTCCATACCATCCCAACTTTTTATGATTTGGGGTTGTAGTATCTACAAGATAGTATCTATTAATGTTGTCCCATAAGAGGCTGATCAAAGTAACAATTATCAGTGTTTGGAGTATATAGGGAACCATACTTTCCCACACGTTGTTTTGATCTTAGTGATTCATTATAATGCATACCTGACATTTTACATTGACGAGTTACAATTATGGTGTCAATTTTAAACACTACACATTCTGAAGGAAAGATTCATTATGCTAAATTCATTGTATACTTGCTGAACCAGAGTAAGGCTTATCTCTGCTGTAAAGATAAATCACACCAATTAAAGTGTCAACAGTAATCTTCTCAGGTTTGTTACTATGAGAAACTACAGTTGACTCAAACCTACGGGATAAACTGTTCCCACTCACAGTTGATAAGAGGAAAGATGGTGTTTGGGGGGGATTCCACAGAAGTTACACAGAATTCTGTGTTATTCTGTGACACATATTAGTACAGATAGGAAAATGGATTGAGCTGTTTGCTACAGGTATTGCTGATTGCCCAATGATAGCTATTTGAAACCATTTTTTATAGACTCAGTTCATCTGCTGAGAGCTTGGTCAAATATAGTGCATATAGACTATGGGCAGTTACTGTTATGTCAATTACGGAAATAACTCGGTCATAAACACTGGTCATTAAGAAAGACTCTAGGGACAATGGTGTAATCATTACATGTCCAAGATGTAGGTTGAGTAGGTCTAGAAGGATTGCATGATTTTACAGTTGGGGTGTAACAGCATTCATTGCTAATGACCAAGCAATCAATGGACAACCACATAACAGAGAAGTCAATCAATGCCAGACTGGACTTTACAGACATCTATAAAACTTTAAGTAAATTCAAAAATTTGTGTTTTTAAATGATTTTTCTTGGATTGCTGGATGAGTAACTAGACTTGTGGGTCGAATTTGGAAAAAGGTTCAAGCAACATTTTTATTTAATTTAAAATGAATACTTGGTATCTAAGAAAGAAAAAAAACCTGCATGCATTGTAAAACTTTCACTCAAAAAGCAATTCCAAGCTTTAGAAAAAAATATTAAAGTTAGTATATTATATCCCTGTTAATGGGAGCTGGATTACTAGCAGTTACATAAAATACTACTGCACATAAATAAACATTTGAAAATGTCATATAAAACTAGACTCTAATATACAATGATGAGCAAAAACATTATGACTACTCACAGATCACAAATAATGTTAGAACTGCTCATGGCAAGGTCTGGGATATAGACTTTAAACAAACAGTTCATTCTCATAGTCGACATGTTGGGCATGGGAGAAATGGGCAGGTATTTGACAGATACATTACTGACAGTGTCCCCAAAATGGCAAAGCTTGTGGAGTGACCCAGGCTAGCAGTGGTGAGTACCTACTAACAATGTCTTGAGGAAAGACAAACCAGGAAATGGTGACAGAGTTTTGTGCACCCAAAGCTCATTAATGAACAATGACAACAAAGACTATCCTGTCTGATCTGACCCAACAGAAGGGCTACTGTGGCACAAGTCTCACTAATTTTTAACGCTAGCTGCAGAAGGAATGTGTCACAACACACAGTGCACTCTACTTAGTCACAGACCAGTCAAAGTGCTAAACATGCTAATCCATCTCCACATTTGAAATAGCAAAAAAACAAACAAAAAAAAAAAAAGTGAAAACGGAACTGAACTTTGCAGCAATGAATAAGTTTGTTTGATTTACCTCATATGGATGGCTAGGTACATGCGCACTGTTTACCTAGAGCAGTGATCGCACCAGGATGCACTTTGGGAAGAAGATAAGCTGCTGGAGGGAGTGTGATGCTCTGGGAAGCTCTGGGTTCAGGCATTCATGGATTTTAATTTGACCACACATGTCACTGACATAAAAATTTTTGTGTACTAGGTGGCCATAAGGTTTTTTGGTAATGGTTGAATTCTACCCATTCCAGGTGAAAATGCAGATTAGTTCATTATCAGTTACCTAGCTGGCCTATGTGCTTACATTACCTACAGTACATTGTGGTTATGGTATTTTTGGCATATTTGGATAATATTAAATAAATCCCCTTAAAAAATTGTGTAAAATGACAAACTTCTTGTGTTTAATGAACACATTGATTATTAACCATTCACAGTTCAAAGTGAACATGGGTATGGGAATACTTGAAGATGACAGTGGATGTTAAGCGGTTAATCAAAGGGTGTTGAATTCAAATCCTGTCTCAGCCAAGCCACTTGAGCTCTTAAACAAGACCCTTAACCCTCAACTACCCACTACCCTGACATTATGTGAAAATGTATTGAATCATTCACCCATTCATTCTACTCCATTCACCTTATGTCTGAAGGAGTCATTAGCCTAACGTTTTTTGACACATTGTATCCATCGAGAAAAGTAAATGATTAATCATTGCTTTCAATAAAGACATGAAACAAAAATTTGTTTGTGTGTCATTACCTTGTTGTATATTTTTATAACTTGGATGAAAATCATGATACATTTTATGAGCATTTTATTGTCTCAAGTCACTTCTCTGAATCTGAAGTTTGGTGACATCAAATGTCATCCTTTGTGTTTAACAAGGGTATTTATGGCCCTGCTCTTTGCGACCATGTACTCCTAGCTCTAATGTCCCTACAAAGTGCTAGGTGAACTCTATGGGGCTTTCAGTAAACTGCAAACTGCATGCAATGATGGCTTTTCATTGATGCTGGAGATTTTAACCATGCAAACGTGAAATCAGTTCTCCCTAAATTCCACAAGCATGTTGACTTTGCAACCCATGATGTAAACACATTAAACCTGGATTATACTAATATCCATGACAAGGCAGAGCCCCATCCCCACCTGGACAGCTCAGATGACATCTATGCTTTGTTTTGTTTTGTATACAGTATCTGTCAATAGTACCTGCACTGATGAGGTTACTGCTTCCAAGATCATGACTCAGTATCCAAATCAGAAGCCATGTATGAATGCAGAGGTGCGCACACTGCTGAGAATGTGTGATGACGCCTTCCATTCATGCAATAAGGAAGCACTCAAGCCTTCAAGAGCCAACTTGTCCCAGGCAGTCAAGCACGCAAAGTGCAACTATGCTCTAAAATGCCATGATCAATTCGCAGACATCAGAAACACAAGGCACATGTGGAAGCTCAACTACAAGATGGCATCACCATTGATACCTCTCTCCCACGTGCATTAAATGACTTCTATACACAATTTGAAGAACAGAATGCTGAGTCAGTGAAGACAACTTCTAATGCACCCCCCCCCCACACCCACAAACTCAATGACCAGTCCAGAGCGGATCTGTCCATGGCTACTCACATTGTCAGAATACTGTATCTTCATCCTCACCACCATTCCATCCAACTATGTATAGAATTTTTTTTGTGAGTAACAGGTACTGCAGTTTTGTACTGTTGTACAATCATCCTACTGTCATGTACTCTGCCCTTTATGTTGTTTATCGTGTTTTTATGTAAAGGTAATTATTCCACCGTGGTCCTAGAGGATGATGTTTTGTCCCCCCCATGTACATGTATTTGGTTGGGATGACAATACAAAACCTTGTACTTTCACCCAGACAAACAGCGATAGTAAAATGGGTTGCATTAAACTAAAGAAAAGTCTTCTCAGAAGAGTGGAGGCTAATATATAAGTAAATGGGACAAACTCTATACTATACTACATGTTACTGATTGGAATTTTTGTGTGTTCACAAACCTTTGGCTATATAGTGTAGCTTACTGTTTAATAAATAAGTGAGACTTTTTCTCCAGGAAGAGGAGTGGTATAATTTCTTAGAAGTTCAGCATATGTCAAGAGTGAAGAAAAGGAACCTGGGGTAATGAGTAACTCAGCTGCTTCATCTATACTGACACATCCTCTGCTCGGTTTCCGTTTCTGCTGTTACCATAGCAATGTTTATTTGTTTTCCCCGTTCCTCATAATGACTGTGGCTGTGATCTTGTTGATACATATGACAAATAGCTTTTACCTGCTAGAACTCCAGTACGCAGACCACAAAGGCACTTTGGGATAGGTGTGCAACCCTTTGCCAACATTTGGGCATGGACTGATCAAATTATGTGTTTTGTTCATTTTTAATATAAAAGTAGTTGACAGAACTTTTTTATTCTCACGACCTACAAACATAAGGTCTCAAAATGTGATTTACTTGTTAATACTATTATTTAGTTTTGACATTAGCTGCAGTCTTGATTTGAACTATTTTAGATTATTTGAGCCTGTAGAATACAACTGTGCCAGTGTGGATTTACCTTTGGTATCAGGACTGCAGAGTGTCTTAATGTTAGAAACTAGCCATGCGATTTGTTTAAGAAAACAAAATGTGAGACATCCCCCCCAGTGCACTTCCAGTCTACCACCTTTTTTCTAATAAACTAGAAGTGAGAAATGCACTACCTGAAAACAAGTATACATATTTTTTGTTTAACTGTTATTTGGTTTCAACCTTTATGTCATGTTTTATTTAACTGTAATAACCCTGATGGGAAAATCACCTGTAACTCTCTTTCTATCTGTCCGTTTGTTTAGTAAAGAGCTACACATTCATAATCTGGAAGTTAGAACTGCAGTGTATAAAAAAAAGAAGCCCAGTTTTAGAAAACCTCCAAGAATGACAGCTGTCCCGGTTTCCCCTCCCAGGGGAAATAACCATGCCTTATACAACAACGGCAATCTGTTCTTATGGGCACTATGTTGGTGAAATATTTGCTTTTGCCTTTTGTAAAGACATTTTTATAAATGTTATGCCTGCGCACAAACTTTTCTGATTATATGAAATTTAAAGAAGATTCCTCACCGCCCATAGTTTTTTTTTCACAGCTGGGAAACTGCAACATACGTCAGATATAGTCATAGTTTTAAACATAAGACAATAATCATTACAAATTGTGCTGTTGGTAGGATCCTGGGAACGCATGCACTTCTTTACTCTGATTGACACCTTCCAAGTGTCTGTCTGAGTAATATGTGAATATATACACTGATAGTGTATCTTATCAGATGATCATGTTATCTTTGATTAAACTTTAAACCCAAAACCTCTGTTCATCGCACAAGGATTAAAGATTACACACTAGTGGACAACCAGGGTTTAAAGTAATTTGAAATGTAGTTGCATTCAGTATATGGTTACTACAAACACACTTTATATAAATTATTCCTAAACTCCCTGGGGTTTCTTAACCTAGGCTGGCCATGTAAAATTGTCAGGTACTTGACAACACTTACTCAATACATTTATTGAGCATTTATTTTTTTTGGACCAAAAATGTAATTTTTGTGTTTTGTATTATTAGGTGCATAATGTGTGGGTCATATGTTTCTGAAGGCACATACAGTGGGGCAAAAAAGTACTTGGTCCAGACACTGATTGTGCAGGTTCTCCTACTTACAAAGATGAGAGGTCTGTCATTTTCATCATAGGTACACTTCAACTATTGAGAGAAAAAAACCCTCCAGGAAATCACATGTTAGGATTTTTTAAAGAATTTAATTGTAAATGCTGGAAAAATAAGTATTTGGTCATCCCACAAACAAGCAAGATTTCTGGCTCTCACAGACTTGTAACTTCTCCTTTAAGAAGCTCTTCTGTCTTTCACTCGTTACCTGTATTAATGGCCAGCTTCAAGCAGTCAGACTCCAAACTCAACCATGGCCAAGAGCAAAGAGCCATGAAGGACACCAGTAAGAAAATTGTAAGACACGAGTCTGGGCAGAGTGAATCTACAATAGGCAAGCAGGTTGGTGTGAATAAATCAACTGTGGGAGCAAATGTAAGACATACAAGAACATTGATAATCTCCCACGATCTGGGGCCCCATGCAAGATCTCATCCCATAGGGAAAAAAATGATCATGAGAGAACAGTGAGCAAAATCTCAGAACTACACAGAGGGATCTGATGAATGACCTGCAGAGAGCTGGGCGACCAAAGTAACAAAGACTACCATCAGTAATACACTACGCCGAGTGGGACTCAGATCGTGCTGCAGTGCCAGGCGTGTCCCCCTGCTTAAGTCAGTACATGTCCTGGCCTGTCTGAAGTTTGCCAGAGAGCATATGGATGATCCAGAAGAGGATTGGGATAATATCATGTTGTCAGATGAAACCAAAATAGAACTTTTTGGTAAAAACTCAACTCGCTGTGTTTGGTCGAAGAAAAATGCTGAGTTGCATCCCAAGAACACCATACCTAGTGTGAAGCATGGGGGTGGAAACATCATGCTTTGGGGCTGTTTTTCTGCAAAGGGGACAGAGTGACTGATCCATGTTGAGGGAAGAATGAACGAGGACATGTATCGTGAGATTTTAAGCCAAAACCTCCTTCCATCAGTGAGAGCATTGAAGATGGAACGTGGCTGGGTCTTCCAGCATGACAATGATCCCAAACACACCTCTCGTGCAATGAAGAATTGGCTCCGTAAAAAGCATTTCAAGGTCCTGGAGTGACCAGCCAGTTTCCAGACCTCAACCTCACAGAACATTTGTTGACGGAATTGAAAGTGTTGCCCAGCAACAGCCCCAACACATCACTGCTCTAGAGGAGATATGCAGGGAGGAATGGGCCAAAATACCAGCTACAGTGTGTGCAAACCTGGTGAAGACTTACAGGAAATGTTTGACCACTGTCATTGTCAACAAAGGTTATGTTACAAAGTATTGAGCTGAACATTTGTTATTGACCAAATACTTATTTTCCACCATAATTTACAATTAAATTCTTTAAAAATCTTACAATGTGATTTCCTGGATTTTGTTTCTCATTTTGTCTCTCATAGTTGAAGTTTACCTATGATGAAATTTACAGACCTCTCTCATCTTTTTAAGTAGGAGAACTTGCACAATCAGTGGCTGACTAAATAATTTTTTATTTTATTTTAGCAGATAAACTTATTCAAAGCAACTTGATAGATGTGCTTTGTATTCCCTGTGATGTACATAGCAGTTTAAACTGATACAATCTTCATGGTACAATCAAAATATCAAGCTTGCTCATCCAACAGGGAAAGACTTTAACCGTAAACATCTAAAAAACTAACCCTGTGATCCACCACTCATTCTGTCTTTTTCTTTCGTTTACGTTTTTCGTTCTCGCCACGCGCTTCTGTTTTTGTTTTGGCGTGTGGCGTGCTTGTGTTTTGCTGTGCTTACCCCTGCAGATCTATTGGCTGCGCCCTTCATTCCTCGCTCCACCCCTGCTGTGTCCACCTGTTCGTCATTCCCGTTCATGTTTAGACCATGCGTCTTCCTTGCTTTAGTCAAGTCGTTGCCTCATTGTTGGTTAGCCAAGCCTCCTTAGTCGTTAATTATGTATTTGCTTTGTTTACATATACCATGTCTTGTTGTTTTCTTTTTGGCTGCCATGCCAGGTTTTGGTTTTAATTTTTCTATTCTCATGTGGGTCTCCTTTCCTTACAGCCCACAGAACCTGAGCTGAACTATTGTCATCTCGAGACGCCTCGATATTTGGAAGCCAACCTGCAAGTCCCTGCCAGTCCTTGTTTCTGTTCCCGTTTACTGGACTCACCCTGACATCGTTGATCTTCACAACACTACGATTATCTCTCAGTTCATACTTCATCTTGATCGAGTTTATAATAAATATTAACTTTACTATTATGTCACGTCTGTGCTTGTCTTTTGGGTTCTGTATTTGGCTTCCAACCAAAGACTTACATAGCGGATCTCTGATTCTCTGATTGCAGTCAAGTCTCGGAAATGTCAGGTAGACTAAACTCTTGTCTTCCTCTCCTCAGAATATTGGCAAACCTACCCAGGGCCAGATCGATTCCTCCCTGCGCGGCGCAACTGCTGGGATGCAGGCCCCCGCTCCCGCACCTCCGGCACCCTCAGCTCCTCCCAAGACCTCGGATACCATCGTCACGCATCCTGAGCCCTAGTCTGGATATTTGAACAAATGCCAGGTTTTTCTCATGCAGTGTAGTCTGGTGTTCTGGGCTCAACGTTCTGCCTTTGCCACTGATGCCTCGAAGGTCGCCTACATGGTCAGTCGCTTACAGGACCGGGCCTTGTTTTGGGCTGAGGCCACACTTGCCATGAGCCACTTAGAGGTATTGTACGATGATTTCCTGCATCAGTTCTGGGAAGTGTTCACCCACCCGAGCCACGGGGAAGCGGCGTCGAGCCACCTCTTCAACCTTTGCCAGGGCTCACGGTCGGTCGCTGACTATGCCGTTGAGTTCTGGTTGCTGGTTGCCGATGCCAAGTGGAACGATTCCGCTTTGTGAGAGCCGTTCCAGCAGGGTTGTTTGGAGCGGCTCAAGGACGAGCTGGCGACCCGTGATGACCCTCCCATCCTGGAGGTCCTGGTGTTTTTGGCCGTTCGCCTGGACTGGCACTTTAAAGAAAGGAACTGGAGAGGACCCGGCACTCAGTCTTGACGAGCTCTCCTGCTCACACCAGATCCATTTTTTCGGGCCGCCCGGGGGACCCTTCCATTCCTCCTGAAGAATCTGAACCAATGCAACTGGGCCGCACCAAGTTGAATTCCCGCAAACGGGCCACTGCAAGGAACAAAAATGCTTTTACTGCAGCGACATCGACCATGTGCTATCCTCCTGCCTGGTCCACCCAAAAGGGCCAGCTCGTCAGTAGACCTGGGCCCACAAAGTGCTCGGGGCCCACAAAGTGCTCGTTCTGCTGCTACCCGCCACAATTTACATGCTTGGAGTTTCACACACCCTGGAGGCCCTGGTGGATTCAGGGGCCGAGGACAATGTTATGGACCAGGGCCTTACCCAGGAACTGGGAACCAAGCTGGAAGAACTTGAGGCTCCAAGGTGAGCATATGCGCTGGACGGTAAACTCCTGGCACATATCACCCACCGGATGCTTTCTATCCTTCTCATCCTTTCAGGAAATCACCATGAGGTACTGTCATTCTCAGTCGTTTCGACCTCAAGACACCCCTGGTATTGGGATACCCATAGCTGGCACCCCACCATCCGGGAAGATCCTGGGCTGGAGTGAGGGTTGTCACCAGGGCTGCATGAGATCAGCTCGACCCAGCTCCAAATAGGAACACGTCCATCACGTCTGCCAAGTCCTCACGCGCCTGCTGGAGAACAGGCTATTCGTCAAAGCCGAGAAGTGTGTCTTTCATGCGGAGACAGTGCCATTCCTGGGGTTCATCACCAGAAGGGGAGTATTCAAGCAGACCCCATCAAGATCAAGGCAGTGGCAGAGTGGCCCATTCCCACGTGGCAGAAGGAGCTCCAGCATTTCCTCGGGTTCACCAACTTTTACTGCTAGTTTATCCACGGCTACAGCAAGGTAGCGGCACCACTCACCCAACTCACCTCTACTAAGTCTCCCTTTAGGTGGACTCCGGAGGCCGATGGGGCATTTTGACACCTGAAGGAGTTATTTACCTCGGCTCCAGTCCTCATCCACCCTGATGCCAGGACTTAATTCATCATAGAGGTGGACGCGTCGGACCAAGGAGTGAGTGCCATCCTGTCACAGGGCTTGGGTCCCGAGATGATGCTCCATCCCTGTGCTTCCTTTTCTCGGCGCCTCTCACCTGCAGAGGCAAATTATGACGTAGGGAACTGGGAACTGCTCGCTATCAAACTAGCCCTCGAAGAGTGGCGGCACTGGCTTGAGGGAGCAGAGCATTCGTGGTGTGCGCAGACCACAAGAACTTGGCCTCCATCCAGTCTGCCAAGAGGCTAAACTCTTTTCTTTTTTCCATGGGCCCTTTTTTTTCCCTTTTCAATTTCACATTACCCTATCGCCCTGGTTCCAGGAACACGGAGTCAGATGCCTTCTCTCGGCTGTAATCCTCGGGGGGCTTGGAGGTTTCCGACAAAACCATCCTCCCGCTTAATCACTCGCCTTTCCTGGGAAGTGGAACATAAAGTCAGGGAGGCTCTGAGGACGTCACTCGACCCCAGGGGGGAACCACCTAACCGCCTCTACGTGCCCACTTTGGTCAGGTCCACCATACTCTAGTGGGGATACAACTCCCAGTTCACGGGCCACCCAGGCAGTAACTGCATGCTATCGCTCATCCGGCAATACTTTTAGTGGCCCACTATGGAAGTGGACAGCAAGGAGTTCATGGCCGCCTGTGCCACCTCTGCCTGGAACAAGGTGTCCCACCAACCTCCGGCCGGCCTGCTCCAGCCACTGCCGGTTCCGGGTCACCCGTGGTCACACATCGCCTTGGACTTTGCCACGGGGCTCCGGGTGTCGGATGGGATGACCGGTTCTCGAAGGCCATCCATCTGGTGACTCTTTACAAATTGCCCTCAGCCTCTGAGACAGCCAGCATCCTTTTTGACCATGTGTTTAAAATTCACGTTATGAATCTAGACATTGTATCTGACTGGGGTCCAAAATTCATGTCGCAAGTCTGGAGTGATTTCTGCAAATCCATTAGGACCTCATTCAGTCTCACGTCGGGGTTGCATCCCCAGTCTAATGGACAGGTCGAACGGGTGAACCAAGAATTTGAGGCCACTCTGCGCTACCTGTCCACTCAGGATCCCAAGAAGTGGAGTCAGCAGCTGGGCTGGGCTGAGTACGCCCACAACACCTTAACAAACTCTTTCACGGGCATCTCGCCCTTCAAGGCATCTTTGGGATACCACCGGCCCATCCACCATCACCTCCATCAATGTCGCAAAACCTGGAAGACTACTAGGGTGGCCCTGCTCAAGGCCCGTGGGAGTTCCCAGTGCTCTGCCAATCGCCGCCGAAGACCCAGCCCTACGTACACCCCGGGAGACTCGGTCTGGCTCTTGGCGCAGAACATTCCGCTTCACGTAGAGTCCAGGAAACTCGTCCCCAGGTACATCAGTCCTTTTCCTGTTGATAAAATTGTTAACAAGTCTTCCATTTCTCTCAAGCTACCACGTCACATACGCATACATCCCACATTTCATGTCTCGCAAATTAAACCGGTAGCCTCTTTGGGCCTGTGCCATCGGTCCAGACCCCCGGTTCAGTGACATTTCTGAGACTTTTACTGTCAACCAACCGTTGCAGTCTCAACAACGTGGCCGCGGGTTCCAGTACCTCATGGATTGGGAGGGTTACGGGCCCGAGGAGTGTTGCTGGGTCCCTGCTTCCGCTATATATGATAAGTCTTTAATTCGTTACAGCCCACGGAACCTGAGCAGAACTATCGCCGACTCGAGGCCCCTCAATTATTTGGAAGCCAGCTGCAAGCTTTCGCCGCCATGCCGTTCCTCGTTTCTGTTCCCATTTCCTGGACTCACCCTGATCTCGTTGATTTTCACTACACTACAATTATCTCTCAGTTCATACTTCGTCCTGATCGAGTTTATAATAAATATTAACTTTACTATTACGTCATGTCTGTGCTTGCCTTTTGGGTTTCGCATTTGGGTTCCAACCAAAAACTTACATAGGGGATCTCTGATCCCCATAACACTTTATCAATGACTCTAAATACATTTCAGATGTTACAGCAGTAGAAAATTTACTCACAGTAATGCGACTTATTTATTACTGCTTTCCTAAGTTCTGACTACAATAGAATGCATTCACTATAACTGATAACTGAAGATGGGACCAAACCACACTAAATTTTATAGGACCTAATGCTATTCAGTTTTAATAAATTCTTCAAGTTTGTACTGTTAGCAACCAATCATTAGTTGTATTGCAGCTGTGAATATAAATTACTAGCCAAAATGAACACATGATGACTTTTAAATGGGAAAATGTTAATAATGGAACAAGAGTTATTTCAAAAATCTTAAAGCTATTATGAAAGTATTATTATTCCAAAGAAAGTGTTAAGAGTAATCTATGGTTTCATTTACTCATCATAGTACATTTACAAAACAACAAAATCTCAAAATTGACCAAATGGGACAAAAGACTCTCTGCAGACTTTCATATCCTCATTAAAACAGTTTATACCATTACTTGCTAAACTGTTCTATTACTGTGAACTCTTGGATTACATATTTTGGTTGTATTTCCAATGCAAGATTTATAAGAATAACAATGCATGATTTATAGCATAAACAATGATAGCTCAGTGGAGACAGCGGAGACAGTGCCGTTCATCATCCAGAAGCGGAGAATTCGAGCGGACCCCGTCAAGATCAAGGCAGTGGCAGAGTGGCCCGTTCCCACCGTGCAGAAGGAGCTCCAACGTTTCCTTGGGTTCGCCAACTTCTAACGGCGGTTTATCCACAACTACAGCAAGGTAGCGGCACCACTCACCCAACTCACCTCTACTAAGTCTCCCTTTAGGTGAACCCTGGAGGCCAATGGGGCATTTTGAAGCCTGAAGGAGTTATTTACCTCGGCTCCAGTCATCGTCCAGCCCGATGCCGGGAGGCAATTCATCATGGAGATGGACATGTCAAACCAAGGAGTGGGTGCGATCCTGTCACAGCCTGTGGGCCCCAAGAACTTGCTCCATCTCTGCGCTTTCTTTTCTCGGCGCATCTCGCCTCAGGAGGCAAATTATGATGTGGGGAACTGGGAACTGTTCGGCATCAAACTAGCCCTCGAGGAGTGGCGGCACTGGCTTGAGGGAGCAGATCAGCCATTCGTGGTGTGGACAGAACACAAGAACCTGGCCTACATCCAGTCTGCCAAGAGGCTCAACTCTTGCCAGGCCAGGTGGGCTCTTTTCTTTTCCCATTTCGATTTCACGTTAACATATCATCCTGGTTCCAGGAACACGAAACCAGATGCCCTCTCTTGTCTGTACTCCTCGGGGGGCCCGGAGGTTTCTGACGACCCAGTCCTCCCACCTCATCGCCTGGTCGCTCGCCTTTTCTGGGAAGTGGAACATAAAGTCAGGGAGGCGCTGAGGACGGAACCTGACCCGGGGGGGGGACCAACTAACCACCTGTACGTACCCACTTTGGTCAGGTCTGCCGTACTCCAGTGGGGACACAACTCCCAGTTTGCGGGCCACCCAGGCAGTAACCGCATGCTGTCACTCATCCGGCAGTACTTTTGATGGACCATTATAGAAGCGGACAGCAAGGAGTTCGTGGCCTCCTGTGCCACCTCTGCCTGGAACAAGGCATCCCACTAACCTTCGGCCGGCCTGCTCCAGCCATTGCTGGTTCCGGGTTGCCCGTGGTTCCACATCGCCATGGACTTCCGTGGATGGGAAGATCACTATCCTTACGGTCATCGACTGGTTCTCAAAGGTCATCCATCTGGTGGCCCTTTCTAAATTGCCCTCAGCCTCCGAGACGGCCAGCATTCTTTTCGATCATGTCTTTAAAATTCATGGTATCCCTTTAGACATTGTATCTGACCGGGGGCCCCAATTCACGTCGCAAGTCTGGAGGAATTTCTGCAAATCCATTGGGACCTCAGTCAGTCTCACGTCAGGATTCCATCTCCAGTCTAATGGACAGGCCGAACGGGCAAACCAAGAAATAAGTCTTTAATTCACGATTTTCACAAGGCACACCTTGACAGTAACCGTAGATCACCCGGTGGCGATCACTGAAGGAGGGGTACTGTCAGGGTCCGTCCGTTCCACTCTGTTTTTGTTTTGTTTTTCACATGCTTACGTTTACGTTGTTTACGTTTCTCGTTCTCGCCACAGGTTTCTGTTTTTATTTTGCCGTGCGTTGTGCTGTGCTTCCCCCTACAGTTTTATTGGCTGCACCCTTCATTCCTTGCCCCACCCCCACTGTTTCCTCCTGTTCCTCATTCCTATTCATCAGTAGCTCTCCTATGAAACCCGAGATGACGCAGCCAGAAATCGCTGGATCGTCAGTTGACGTTGCCTGATACCATGCTGACCTTATCTCTCTCATTCATGTTTAGACCACGTATCTTCCTTGCCTTCGTCAAGTCGTTGCCTCATTGTAACATTAGCCTACCTTTGCTAGCCGTCAACTTTCGCCTAGCATTTGCTCTGTTTACATATACCGTGTCTTGTTTTCTTTTTGGCTACCACGACAGGTTTGGTTTTCATTTTTCTATTCTCACGTGGGCATCCTTTCTTTACAGCCTACGGAACCTGAGCAGAACTATCGTCAACTCGAGACGCCCTGATTATTTGGAAGCCAGCTGCAAACCGCCGCCGCCCTGCCATTCCTCGTTTCTGTTCCTGTTTCCTGGACTCACCCTGATCTCGTTGATTTTCACTACACTACGATTATCTCTCAGTTCATACTTCATCCTGATCGAGTTTATAATAAATATTAACTTTACTATTACCTCACATCTGTGCTTGTCTTTTGTGTTCCACATTTAGGTTCCAACCAAAAACTTATAGGGGATCTCTGATCCCCCATAACACTTTATCAATGACTCTAAATACATTTCAGATGTTACAGCAGTAGAAAATTTACTCACAATAATGTGACTTCTTGATTACTGTTTTCCTAAGTTTCCTAAGAACTACAATGGAATGCATTCACAATAATTGAAGATGGGACCAAACCACACTAAATTTTATAGGACCTAATGCTATTCAGTTTTAATAATTCCTTCAAGTTTGTACTGTTAGCAACCAATCATTAGTTGTATTGAAGTTGTAATTACTAGCCAAAATGAACACATGATGACTTTTAAATGAGAAAATGCTAATAATGGAACAAGAGTTATTTCAAAGAAATAATTTAAGAATACACTTGGAGAGCTTGGAGTGCTTGGTATGGTAAAATCAAACAGAATAAATGCTGCTTTTCTCACTAAAGACAAAAAAAATATGCAGTCAGCACTTGGATCTTAAAGCTGTTAAAAAAGTATTATCATTCCAATGAAGAGTTAAGAGTAAACTATGGTTTCATTTTCTCATCGTAGAACATTTACAAACACAACAAAATCTATGACCACAATTTCTAACACTGTAAATCCATGATGTCACGCCCGCCGGCCGCCCGGCTCGCTGCACCTGCTGATCACGCGCACCTGTTCCTCATTTCCCACATCATTCCCACACTATTTAACCCTCACTCAGTTCACTCTCCCCGCGGATTCACGATGTTCCTACCCTGCCTCACCGCTTCGTTCTTGCCTTCGCCTTTCCTCTCATGTTTTGTTAATAAAACCACCTCACCAGCCAGTGGCCTCGCATTTGTTCCGCTTCCACGAGCGTGTGACAGTTGAATCACCTACCTGGAGACAGCGGCTGTGGCTTTGCTCGCGACCCCCTGATTCTGCGTCGGACGGCGGCTCACCGACTTCCCGTGGAAACGGCCTTGGGGAGGTGGCTCATGGTGTCAAAACCATCCACTGAGGACCAACGGCTCGCCTGATCATGTCCCTCCACAAAGCTCGTCAAGGTTGTCTCACAGCTTGCCGCCGGGGGCCGTGGACCTCGTCGCCTCCGTTCCGCTTTCCCTCCAGCCCTCAGCGGCTAGCTCCCGTGGCGACCCCCGCTCGCCAAAAAGGGGGGGGGCCCCACACTCCCGTCTGCGACCCCGCTCGCCAGCCTCCCGTCGGCGACCCCGCTCGCCAGCCTCCCGTCGGCGACCCCGCTCGCCAGCCTCCCGGCCGCGACTCCGCTCGCCAGCCTTCCCTCTGCGACTCCGCTCGCCAGCCTTCCCTCCACGACTCCGCTCGCCTACCTCCAGTCGTTGACCCCGCTCGCCAGCCTTCCCTCCGCGACTCCGCTCGCCGGTGTCCGCCCGGCGTCTCTGCGCGCCAGCCGCCCGACTGCTGGCAGTCTCCTCCGGGGGTCCGCCCGTCGAGGAAACCCCCGGAACCGCACGCGGGGATTCTTTCTTGGAGTCCTAGCTCCGATTCGGACTCCATGGGGGGGAGGGGCTCTGTCACGCCCGCCAGCCACCCGGCTCGCTGCACCTGCTGATCACGCGCACCTGTTCCTCATTTCCCACATCATTCCCACACTATTTAACCCTCACTCAGTTCACTCTCCCCGCGGATTCACAATGTTCCTACCCTGCCTCACCGCTTCGTTCTTGCCTTCGCCTTTCCTCTCATGTTTTGTTAATAAAACCACCTCACCAGCCAGTGGCCTCGCGTTTGTCTCCTGCTTCCCACCGAGCGTGACACATGAGAACAACTCATCTGCTTCAGTCACATTGCACAGGTTTTGTTTTGGAGCAGTCTTCCATACTGAAAAAAATGAAATGCAGATGTCTAAAAATCAAACAAATAAAACAAACAACAAAAAAAAATACAAAAAAAAAAAAACTACAATGACAACAAAAAAAATGCACCGTTTTCCTTAAGATATCTAAATACATGTTTCTTATGAACCCTTCATGTTAGAATGGGTGACACTGACCGCTTGGGCAAAGGGACCATGTCTGCAGACTTTCATATCCTCATTAAACAGTTTATACCATTATCGCTAACTGTTTTATTACCTGATGAACTCTTAGATTACATATTTTGGTTGTATTCAATGCCAATATTCTAAGAATAAACAATGCATGACTTTAGCATTAAACAATTATCGTTCAGATGTTGTGCATAGAAAAAAAGAGAGGTCTATAAAAAACATTTCTCAAAACATACAGTTTTATAGTTGCTGAATGTGTAGTACTTTATAAACTACGTTTGGCAATTATGGTTCATCTTATATCATTATTTGATGGTTCTACATTGAACAATAATTTCAAAACATTTTCTTATCAGAACTTGAAAAACATGCCCTTCGCTGTTGTACGTTTCCACACGACTATAATAGGTCCATTTTTTTGTTTTATCTTTTGTTCTAAGCAGCTTTAGAGAAAACAAACTGTGACAAAGTGACAATGACATCAGATGATAGTCACTGAGGTAAGAAAGAGCATCACTGAGTACTAAAATGTTCCTATGTTGGGCTCAAGTGGTTAATGTCCCGAGTTTCCAATGCTGCAAAGCTCCCACAAGCGGCCACGTTGTGCCTTTGAAATAAAGCCCATTAACTGTCAACGGTCATCCACAATATACAATGCAAACCCTTTCACTTTTTTCTATTTTGTTTATGCTGTCGCGCTCGTGATTAAAAAGAACAAAACACCAATAACAACCAAAAAGTTTTTCCCATCATTCTGCACTCAATACCCCATAATGATGCAGTGAGTGGAAAACAGCATTTTAGAATTTTTTGCAAAGGTTTATTGAAAGGAAAAAACTGAAATATTGCATGACATAATTGTTCGACATTTACTTCCTTAAATTAGTCCTTAGTTGAAGCATTTGGGGTGATTACAGCTTCCAGACTTGGGATTGATGCCACAAGGTTTGGCACACCTAGATTTGGGGATTTTCTGCCATTTTTGTCGATCTCTCCAAAGCTATGTCAGGGTGGATGGGGAACCGTCGGTGGGGTGGCGAGCCATTCAGGTCGCTCCAGAGTGTTCGAGTAGGGTTTCAGTCAGGGCTTGGCTGGGCCATCAGAGTCGGCCCTTAACATTCCTGTGTTGTCTTGGCTGTGTGCTTAGGGCATTGCATTGTGGAAAGGTGAATATCTTCCAAGGTTCACGAGCGTCTGGATGAGTTTTCATTAAGGATATTGCTGCTACCTTGTTATATGAAGCTTTCCCTCAACCCTGACCTTCAAACTATGGAAAAAAACACCCCCCACGGCATATGATGCTGCCACCACCATGCTTTCATGTAGGTATAAGTACTGGGCAGGTGATGAGCAGTGCCTGGTTCAGACATGATCTTAGCATTGAGGCCCAAAAAATTCATAATAGCTTCATCAGTCCTTTTTTAACAGCTGGCTTTCATGTGCCTTTTTCTGAGAAGAGGCTTCTGTCTGCACACCCTGCCATTTAAAGCCCAGATTGGTGGAGTGTTGCAGTGATGGTTGATGTTCTGAAGTTTCTACAATATGAACAAGAATCTTTGGAGCTTGTGACAATTGGGGTTCTTGGTCACCTCTTTTATCAAGGGCCCTTCCCCCCAATTATTAGTTTGGGTGGGGCAGCCAGCTCTAGGAGAGTCCTGGTTGTTACAAACTTTTTTCCATTAAGGAAACTGTGTAGCCTTCTCCAGATCTGTTGCTCCACACAAAACCCCATCTCAGAGCTACAGACAGTTGGCTTCATGGCTCTGGTTTTTGTTCGATATGCATGTTAGCTGTGAGACCTTTATAGACAGATGGGTGTTGTCATTCAAAATTCTTTATACAAGTCAACTGACTGTTACCACAGGTGGACTCAATCAAGGTTTATAAACATCTCAAAATGATTAGAAAAATGGGAGGCCCCCAAGCACTAAATTTCAAGCTCGATAGCAACGGGATCCATGCAAAATTTAGTTTTTATTTTTTGAAAATTTGGCCAAAACACTTCTGAAATTATGCTTTCGGCTTTGTCATAGAGGATTATTGAGTGCAGAATGCTGGCCGAGAAAATTTTTTGATTTTTTAAATTTATTTATTTTTTGTAACCTAACAAAAAATGTGAAATTGAAAGGCTCGAAGACTTTTTCGGAAAGGCTTTGCAAGTGGCCTGGATAAGGTTTTGTCTGTGCTACATACAGATTGCCTTGCAAAAAGTATTCGAGCCCCCTTGAACTTTTCAACATTCTGCAACATTTCAGGCTTTAAAACATAAATAAATGAAATTGTAATTTTTGTTAAGAAAATCCAACAACAAGTGGGACACAATCGTGAAGTGGAACGAACATTTTATGGATATTTTAAATTTTTTAAGAAATAAAAACTGAAAAGTGGGGCGTTGCCAAAAATTTTCGGCCCCCCTTCTGTTAATACTTTGTAGAGCCCCTTTTGCTGCGATTACAGCTGGCAAGTCACTTGGGGTTATGTCTCTATCAGTTTTTGCACATCGAGAAACTGAAATTTGCCCATTATTCCTTGCAAACAGGCTCGAGCTCAGTGAGGTTGGATGGAGAGCACTTGGAAACATGTTTTAAGCTCTTTTCACAGATTTCCGATTGATCAGGTCTGAATTTGACTTGGCCTTCTAAAACCTGGATACGTTTATTTGCGAACACTCATTGTAGATTTTGCGTTATGTTTGGATCATGTCTTTCTTGTGGAAAATAAATCTCTGTACAAGTATCTGGTCTTTGCAGACTCAAAACAAGGTTTTTTGCCAGAATGGTCATGTATTTGGCTCCATCCATTTCCCATCAATTTTAACCATATTCCCTGTCCTGCTGGAAGAAAAGCAGGCCCAACCTCATGCTTGCCACCACCATGTTTGACCAGTGGGGATGGTGTTGTTGTTCAGGGTGATAAGCTGGGTGGGCTTTACGCCCAAACATAACTTTTTGGCATTGTGTCAAAAAGTTAGTTGAACCAGAGCCACCTTATTACACAGGTTCGGGTGTCTCCAGGGTGACTTGTGGCAAACCTTTTGGATATCTTGAGAAATGGCTTCTTCTTGCCAATCATTCCATAAAGGCCAGATTTGTGAAGTGTAGGACTGATGTGTTCCTATGGGGACAGAGTTCCCACCTCAGCTGTAGATATCTGCAGTCATCTGAGTGGATCATGGGCCCCTGTCGCATCTCTGATCAGTCTTCTCCTTGTTTGAGGCTGAAGGTTTAGAGGGACGGCAGGATGTAGATTTGCAGTGGTCGATATACCTTTCCATTTCAATATGAGCTGCCACAGTGCTCCTTGAGATTGCTTAAACCCTTGGGAAATCTTTGTATCCAAATCCGGCTTTAAACTTCTCCACAAAACAGTATCTCTGACCTGCCTGGGCTGTTCCTTGGTCTTCATGATTTTGCTCTCGCACTTTAAACAGAACTATGAGACTATCACAGAAGCATGTGCATTTATACGGAAACTTGATTACACCACAGGTGGATTCTATTTTTCATTGTCAGTCATTAGGTAAACAGGAGCCTACTGAAGTCTCTGAAGTTGAGGTTTTCTGCACTAAAAGTCAAGGGCCTAATAATTTGCACACGCCCAACTTTTCAGTTTTTATTTCTAAAAAAAGGTTAAAACATCCAATAAATTCATTCCACTCATGACTGTGTCCCACTTGTTGTTAATTCTTAACAAAAAATTACAATTTCATATTTAGTTTGAAGCCTGACTGTGGCAAAAGGTGAAAAGTTCAAGGGGGCCAATACTTTTGCACTGACGGCACTGTAAGCCATGAAGGGACATTAACTTTGAGTCTTCTTTCTGTAACCCCAAAATCATTGTGATTTAGAAAAATCACAAAACACCAATGTCAGATATTTCTGTGTCTTAATCTATCCTTTAAATAGGTTGGAGTCATTTTGTTTTTTTTGGTTCTCTCGTGGTTTCTTCATCATAATGTCGGAAGTTTGTTCCTAGCACTGTTGCCTAGGGTTTTCAATAGGGGTTGTGGACCTTGGTCATGAAACAACGAGGATACAGGGCCTCTACAGGAAAAGGCATTCTCTCATACCGAGCAAACTAAGGTGAGCAGCTAAACTACTGTGGAGAGCTACTAACTTTAGGCTTTTGCGTTTGCAAAACTATTAATTCTTAATTGCATCCTGAAACCAAAAACATGAATCATGTTCTTGACTTTTTTTGGTAAGACTGGTAATTGTTATGTACTTTGTGCTAGTTTTAAGTCTAATGATATCTGAACATGTGTTTCATGGCCTTCCAGGTCATACAGTGATCCAGTGATATCTTTAATGATACCAGTCTGCTTTGGCATACATAACCCCGACATATGGCTGGACATGAGATATAAAACTCTTATCTGATGAGTAATTTCTGTCTGAAGTCAATCATTCTCTCAACTGCAATTCAAACCTACAACTGACAACCTAGATTTTCAGTGAGATTTAGCTTTCTAAAAGTAGCTTGCTATATTCTGGCTTCCCTCTGTACCACTGTAATAGTCAAGCTGCTAGACAAGGAGGAAAGGAAAAAACATTTAAGTAGCCTGCCCACACGTATCCACCCTGCAAACAGATGTGGTTCCTAAAAACTTACTTCCACATCAGTTTAGATGAGTCAAACTTAAAAAAAAGAAAAACTGCGTCCTATTACTAAAAGTTTTCATTAATACAGAGCCCTGAGGCATAGCCACAAATTACTATAATGGTGACTTATATTAGTATTTTAATGCCACAAACTGTGTAGCTAGTTAACTCATGATATATTATGAAATACTTAGTTGTATCTGTTTGGAGAGAATAACATATTTACCCAAAAAATATCAGATTTAAAGAATGAGAAGAGAGAAACTACCATAGCCCAATTGATCCCTCAGAAAGTTTTTCCTTTCCCCTGTTGCATATGGCTGCTCATTTAGGGTCTGAACTAAGCTTTGTGATCATGTCTATTGTTATAAGCACCGTATAAATAAAACTGCATTCAACTGAACTGAACAATGGTCTCTCTTTCTCTCACTCATTTTAAAATACAAAAAAGTTACATTTTTATGACCACAAACAGATTTTAAATTCATCTTTGGCTGTAAATTATAAAATCATGGCCAGACAAACTTAACTCATAGGGTTAGCGTAACGGCTTATGGCCTCAGTGATAATCTCATGGCCTCAATATATTAATTTATGGTTAGGTCATGAGAGGTAAAGCTCATCCAATGCTGAGATCACAAGATGGCTGTAATATGTCAAGAACAAGACAAGCATTATGAAATAGGCTTCTTCTATCCTAATATTTGCTATTGGAACCATTTCTCAGAAGAAGTTGCATTTAGATAGCAGGATTTAACTACATTTTAGACTACATTCATAGATCCATGTATGTTTATGATATGTGATTTGATTTGAGTCTTTTGTGTCTAGTGTTAAGCTAAACTTTTTTATTAAAATTCTGGAATCGATATAGTTCAGGTGAAATCTTATACTACCACTATGAACCCTGTGGTGTTGAAAACAAACAGTGCAATGTAAAGATAAATTAGATAAAATAGATTAATAGATTAAAATACATTAAATTATAACTTAAATAACTACAATTACTAGTCAAAAAGCTGTTCTGAAAGACAAGAAAGTTTAACAGATTTTATGCAAGTGCAATGTCAGCAGCTCAGGCAAGTGTACAAACATGAAACACTAATAGTGTTTGAACTAAGGTTTGCTTTGAGACTAACAAGGATGTAATTATCCTTGATCTTTAATTTTGTAAGATTAAGTTTTACTTAATGGAAAACATGATTTGCGATAATTCAAACGAAGCACACAGGAGGATGATGTGTGTTGCCAAGCATTTTATCCAAAAATTACATCTTAGAATGTTAACTCATCACTAAGTCATCCAGCAGGGTATTTTTGTCATTATGGTCTTTCCATGACTTTATATGAGTTCTCAATATTGCCTGGTGGTTTGTGTGTCCTGTGGTAATGTTCCTGGACTCTAATGGAACTTCCTCTGAATTCCTCCTAAGTGAGGTACTGGGGTTTTCTTTTTTTCCAAATTGCCCAGCCTTGTGAGGTCATGTGAGAATCAGACTATTTCTACACATACTGTGCACATGTTTATTGAGTTTTAAATCTCAGATACAGTGGGGCAAAAAATTATTTAGTCAGCCACTGATTGTGTAAGTTCTCCTACTTACAAAGATGAGAGAGGTCTGTAATTTTCATCATAGGTACACTTCAACTATGAGAGACAAAATGAAAAAAAAAATCCAGGAGTATTTTGAAAGAATTTAATTGTAAAACATGGTGGAAAATGAGTATTTGGTCACCCACAAAACAAGCAAGAATGTATGGCTCTCACAGACCGGTAACTTCTTCTTTAAGAAGCTCTTCTGTCCCTCCACTCGTTCCCTGATTAATGGCACCCTGTTTGACCTTCATTATCTGTATTAAAAGACACCTGTCCACAGCATCAAACAATCAGACTCCAACTCAACCATGGCCAAGACAAAAGGTGTTGAAGGGACACCAGGAAAAGAAGAAAATGGTAGGACCACACCAGCCTGGGAGCGGAAATCTGCAATAGCAAGTACGGTTGGTGTGAATAAATACAACTGTGGGAGCATTACAAGTTTGTAGCCCCCGGCAATCCTAGAACTAAGAAAACAGGGATCGAAGGAAAGGGAGAGTGGGGGACAAGAAAAGAAAGAGAACTCAAGAATGGCCTTGGGGGGCAAAAATGGGAGAAGCCGTGACCCGCACATAGCGGGGAGAACAGAGAAAAAACGTAAAATTGGGGAGACAGACACAAGACCCACTGAGGGGATCTATGAATGGACTGCAGAGAGCTGGGACCCAAAGTAACAAGGTACCATCAGTAACCACCACGATGCCGAGAGTGACTCAATCCTGCAGTGCAAGGGCGTACCCCCCCGCTTAAGCCAGTACCTGTCCAGGACCCGTCTGCTGAAGTTTGCCAGAGAGCATATGGGAGGATCCAGAAGAAGATTGGGAGAATTATCAGTGGTCAAGATGAACACCAAAGAAAACTTTTTGGTTTAAAAACTCAAACTGGAGGAAAAGGATGCTTGAGTAGTCGCATCCCAAGAAACACCATAAAGTACTGTGACGGCATGGGGGTGGGAAACATGATTTGGGGCTGTTTTTCTGCAGAGGGGGACCAGGACGACTGATCCGTGTTAAGGGAAGAATGTGAACCGGAGCCATGTATCCTGAGAGTTTAAGCCAAAACCTCCGCATCAGTGAGCGCATTGCGATGGAACGTGGCTGGGGTCTTCCAGAATGACAGTGAGCAAAACAATGCTCAGGCAAAAAGGAGTGGATCCAATAAAAAGCATTCCAAGGTCCCGAAAGTGGGCATAGACAGTCTCCAGACCTAACCTCATAGGAAAAATTTGTGGAGGGAGTTGAAAGTCCATGTTGCCCAGCGACAGCCCCAAAACATCACTACTTAGAGAAGATAGCATGTAGGAGGAATGGGCCAAAATACCAGCTAAGTGTGTGCCAAACTGGTGAAGACTTACAGGAAACGTCTTGAACTCTGTCATTGCCAACAAAGGGTTATGTTACATAGTATTGAGGTTGAACCAAATTATTGACCAAATACTTATTTTCCACCATGATTTACAATTAAATTCTTTAAAAATCCAAATTTTTATTCTCAGTTTGTCTCTAATAGTTGAAGTGTACCTATAATGAAAATTACAGACCTCTCTCATCTTTCTAAGTAGGAGAACTTGCACAATCAGTGGCTGACTAAATACTTTTTTGCCCCACTGTAACTTCAGCGGTGCAACAGGATGTATCAGTTACAACCTAATCAAATGCATAAACAGAATCATGAGATGATGAACTGCTTGTTTTCAAAAGACATTCAGTAGATGTGATACTAACTGACTGGTATATTTAGACAAAGCTAAATGGGTGGTGACAGGATGTGGCTGGTGGTACAACCCGGAGGAGTTTCTGTGGTGTTACATTGCCACAGAAACAGACAGCAAACATCAAGTTCACCCTCAAAACCAGATAACCACTCTGGTCAATGAAGTGGGTTATTTACGATTTAAGAAGAAATGTAAACTAAAATGAAAGAGAAATGTGTTTCATCAAACGCAATTTGTAGTAGTTTGAAGAGACAACATGTATACAAATTCTCGTAGAAGAACTACAAACTGAGGAGTGTGCATTTATTTTAATTATTTTAATGTTGTTGTTACTTTCAAAGGGCTTATGTGAAATCAGTATTATTATTTAGATACTTGGATGAGATTCCCAAACAGCAAACTTAACCTAGTCAACAATTTTGAACTCTGACTGTGGTCACCAAAGACATGCTTAGTGAAAACAAGAGAAATATTTCACACTTTGTCAAAATTTAAAGTTGCTACAAGAAGCATTCGGAGGCTATAATTTTAATATATTAATGTTTAATTTAAAATCCTTTTAATAACGACATTTATAACTGACCAGTGCAGGTGTAATAAGGCAGATATTTGGCAAACTCTTGCAAAACTCTTGTAGCCATGTTTATCTGCATGGCTAAAAGACTGAAAGAAAGGGTTTGAATTAGCAGCTCAGAACACCTCAATAAGGAATGGTATCCACATACTTGGCTAAATAGTCCAGCTCATGAGCTCACTGTAAATGAAAATATTTTAGTTATTAGAACACAGTTGCAGAGGCTCTAATTTATGGAGAGTTACTTTCTTCCCAAAATATGGATTATTCCCCATTGGGTCTCAGCATCAGGGCATACACGGGGTCCCTCCATTCATTTAATAGCTTAGTGGGTCGATGAGTAGACAGGATGAATTAGAGTCATCAAAAAAGTATGACTAGGCAGTTAATAAGACCAGAGCTTTGTGCTGTATAAACATACAAAGAGCTCAGCCAGTGTTTGGGTGCACTGGAAAGGAAGATGAGGCCTATGTGGACTGAAATCCTGGGCGTCACTGTTTGTTCAGTCATCTGCATTGCTGTCTGTCATATGGCTTACTAATGGAAACTCAGTGTGCAATCACTTTATAGAAGCCCAGATATAGGCTGTAGTCTAAAAAAAGCATGCGATGGGTGTTTTGTACAAATGAGCACCATCCCATAGACATTTCTTTTTTAACTATGGGTGGTTTTTCTAACTGAGGTAACATTTCTTCTCAACCTGGTAAAAATGAAACAGTGGACTTTGAAAAATACAGAGTATATAAATACAATCCTTTCCATAAAATAACATAACTGGAAAGGCAACATGCATATAAATAAACAAGGAGGAAATCATGCCAACAATACCTGTACAAATGTGACATGTTACAGTCAGATGGACGCAGTAAATTAGTTTGCCTGTATATGCTTCCACTACCCTTTCAAACACTTTGCTTAAAGGGATCCAATATTTTATATGTTGGACAGTGGGGCAAAAAAGTATTTAGTCAGCCACTGATTGTGCAAGTTCTCCTACTTAGAAAGGTGAGAGGTCTGTAATTTTCATCATAGGTACACTCCAACTATGAGAGACAAAATGAGAAAACAAATTCAGGAAATCACATTGTAGGATTTTTAAAGAATTGAATTGTAACTTATGGTGGAAAATAAGTATTTGGTCAATAACAAAAGTTCAACTCAATACTTTGTAACATAACCTTTGCTGGCAATGACAGGGGTCAAACGTTTCCTGTAAGTCTCACTCAGTTTTGCAACATACTTTAGCTGGTATTTTGGCCCATTCTCCATTATGCAGATCTCCTCTAGAGCGTGATTGTTGTGGGGCAACACGGACTTTCACTCCCTCCACAATTTTCTATGGAGTTGAGGTCTGGAGACTGTAGTCACTCGCAGGACCTTGAATACTTTCATTTCAGAAGCAAAGCCACTCCTTCATTGCCCGAGTGGTGTGTGTTGTGATCAGTGTCATCTGGAATACCCACCAACTTTTCCATCTTCCAGTGCTCTCACGATGGAAGGAGGTTTTTGGCTTAAAATCTCACGATAACATGGCCCCGTTCATTCTTCCCTTAACTGGATCGTGTCCCTGTCCCCTTTGCAGAAAAACAGCCTCAAGCATATGTTTTCCCACCCATGCGTCACAGTAGGTATGGTGTTCCGTTGGGATGCAACTCACATTCTTCTCCTCCAAAAACAACGAGTTTTTACCAATAGTTCTATTTGGTTTCATCTGAACCAATGATATTCTCTCTCGCCCAATCCTCTTCTGATTCTGACAACTTCAACAGGCCGGACCATATAACTTGCTTAAGCAGGGGACACACCTGGGCACTGCAGATCGTGAAAGTTCCCTCTCGGGTAGTCAAGTCAAGTCAAGTCAAGTCAGTCAGATTTATTTATATATCGCTTTTTGCAATGGAGCATCGTCTCAAGGCAACTTTACAAGTTTAGAAGTTGTAGGTGTGTAAGTGTGGACTGATGGCAGCCTTTGTACGTTGGTCCCGCTCTGCTGCGGTCATTCATCGGCCCTCCGTGTAGTTCTGGGATTTTTGCTCATCATTCTCATGAAACCCATTTTGCGACCCCATGGGATGAGATCTTGCTGGAACCCCAGACTGAGGGAGATTATCAATGGTCTTGTATGTCTTCCATTTTCTTACAATTGCTCCCACAGTTGATTTATTCACACCAACCTGCTTTCCTATTGTAGATTCACTCTTCCCAACCTAGTGCAGGTCTGCAATTTTTTTCCTGGTGTCCTTCGACAGCTCTTTGGTCTTGGCCATGGTTGAGTTTGGAGTCTGACTGTTTGAGGCTGTGGACAGGTGTCTTTTATACAGATAACGAGGTCAAACACGTTAATACAGATAACGAGTGGAGGACAGAAGAGCTTGTTAAAGAAGTTGTTACAGGTCTATGAGAGCCAGAAACCTTGCTTGTTTGTGGGTGACCAAATACTTATTTTTCACTATGATTTACAATTAAATTCTTTAAAAATCCTACAATGTGATTTCCTGAATTTTCTTTTCTCATTTTGTCTCTCATAGTTGAAGTGTAGCTATGATGAAAATTACAGATCTCTCTCATCTTTCCTAAGTAGGAAACTTTGCAACAATCAGTTGGATGCTAAATACTGTTTTGCGCTCCACTGTATATTACCTATGTAGACACAATGGCTTTTGTGGTACTTACTAAAAAGTGAGAAATTATATAGAAAAGAAAAAAGAAAAAGAACGCTGGAAACCGTCCAATCATTTCCTCGCTGTTTTATAAACGTGAATGATAATGATGATCAGGAGGATCCTCTGGGTCCTAGTTGAAATCGGATTGGCCCAGAATTGGGCTTCTGTCCTGTCGCTTGTCAATTCAGCAAAATTTTTTGGGCTGAATTTTGAAGATTTAAAAATTCACATTTTATGATTTGGTACTAAAAAACCCTATTTCAAACACACTTTTACCTTCTGCTGCTGCACTCCACACAAAGTTGCACAGCCATCAGGCTAATGTGACAACAATAACAGTTTTTTTAAAATCAAACCAACAAACCCTCATTTAAGTATGTTTAACGTTACCCAATGTTTGAATGAGGATTCACCTGCCCTTTTGCTTGTTCTGTGTAGGAATTTGTTAGCTATTACTCCATATTTTTCAGACATAAAGCGCACCGGATTTATAAACGCAATTAATCAACATCGACTGCTAACGGGTATATTTTCATACATAAGCGCACCGGTTATAAACGCATTAAATGAAACAAAACTCTTAAGTTCCCTCGGAAACTCAGTTTGGTCTTTACCTGGCGCAGGGCGTCTTCTTGCTTCTTCCACTTCCGTACCATTGATTCGTTAATGTTGAATTCTCTCGCAGCTGCTCTATGTCCATGTTGTACTGCGTGACTGATAGCGTTGAGTTTGAAATCCGCTTCGAAAATGAATGAATGAATGAATGCACGTACCCTAATGCTGAAGCACATACCGTATTACTCCGCGATGCTGCGCACTACGTTTGCCGTGAGCTTCGTAACCTACCTAGACCGTGCTAAAACATTTTGAGAGATTTATGAGCGCCGTGTACCATCTACAATCAGTTCTAGGTCAGAAGGCTCAACCAGAATTAATTCATACATTAGACGCACCGCATTTAAAGGAGCACTGTCCGATTTTTGGAAAATTAAAGGATTTTAAGTGTCTCCAACAACCTCGTTCTGACCTCATTTAATAAGAAGCCCACATTGTAGTACTCATTGTCTGCCTCTGGAATGTGGGTTTAAACATGCTGGCCTCAATCAGCAAAATTGTCATCCATAATGCACACTTAAAAATCTTTACACCTGACCGATACGACCACAAACCATCAGGTAAAAAAATGGGCATAGTGGAGAATACAGCAACTCGGTGCTGTTCAGTTGATGAAGCAGTCTATTTGTGATTGGTTGGTCAACAAACAGAATCGCCAGGTCAAACACAAACCCTCACTGGACTGATTTGGTTGCTTCATCTAAAGTCATTTTATGGAACACAGAGCAAATTGTTATACAATGTTTTTAGATGAAGACACATTTCCTTTATTGTTGTCCGAAGATGGAACACTTCTTGATTTCTCCCAACAAGATGGGGCCCCACCTCAATACGTACACGTTGTTAGAGACTTGCTTGATATGTAGCTCCTCCAAAAGCGTATTGGAAGTAGGGGCCCAAACGAGTGGCCACCACATTCTTCTGATTTAACCCCTTTGGATTTATATCTGTGTCATTTCAAGGCACTTTTTTACCCTGTGAAGATACAGCATTCATCTTAAAGACATAATTGTTGATGCTGGTGCTAAAATAACTGAACATGAGAATGAATAAAGTTACGATAATAGCACATTCTGATGAAATTCTCAACCTTGGAGTACTCAGAGCAAACCCATGTGACCATGGGGAGGAGATGCAAAGGACATGCAAACTCCACACAGATGAAGTCCAAAGTCAGAGTTAATCGGGGAGGGGATGCTGGAGCTTTGAAGCTACCGTGTTAACTGCTGCACCACCGTGCCTCCCATTTTTTTATTTATTTGTTTTAGAGAGGAAAGTGTGCCCATCTTATACATGCACATGTCCATATTATTAATGACATTTATTTTATTTGGACATATGTAGGGAGCCAAAAGTCTGAGACCCCCAGTATAAATGCTTCTATTTTGCATTTTCTAAAATATAATACATTTTCTATTACAAATCCTATATAGGAAATTAATTTTAAGGAAAAGTCATAAAAAATAATAAATAAATTTCAGAATAATAAATACATTTCAGAATTTATTAGTATTTGCTATGTTCCCATTCTTGCTGCAAAATGACAGCAAGATGTAAGCTAGCATGGACTCCACAAGTTTGTGCAAAATATGATTATTCGTGTTATCCCAACAACATTTCACATATTTTTCCAAAGTGCTGATGTTACTAATGTTGTTTGCAGCTGTGTTTTCCCTGCAAGACCCTGGGAACCATCTTTTGTGGTGTGTTACCATTTCTTCCTTTTTGGAAATTGTGCCTCATACACGAAGCAGTGCAATAGTATATACTGTATATAATCTATCTAATAGTGTCTTCTAAAATTTGTTTGCACAGATACATCCCCCAAAAAAAAAAAAAACAAAAAAAAAAAAAACCCCCTCACCACCAAATATTTCTAAGTCTCTTACTTTACTTCCGGAAAACCTCCCTCACTCTGTCATCCAGTTTCCCTTCTCCTCAGCGTGCATTTATGTGTTCGTTATTCATTCAGCGTGTCAAGTTGGAATGACAAAAGTCTTATTAAGTCCGATATGGCTGTTCAGACTGAGTGAACAGCCAGACATTGCCAAGGATTGGATGCGTGTCAGACTACATATGACAGTAGCCCAATTCTGAACTGAAAATGTCAGATGCAATGCATTTTTTGTTCTTTCACACTGCCGCAAAGATAACACATCTGTGCCACATATGACGAAAAAAGATCGGATTTGGGCCACTTTTACCTGTTGTGTGAACACGACCAAAGTATATAAATAAATGGTTTACCAACTTTAATGAAGAACTTGGCTGGCTTGGGCAAAGTTCTGACCTTCATCAGATTTAAGATGATTTCGAATACCAGAAGAGAGTCAGGACTTACTGTACATCTAGTGCACTAGTGTAAAAACGTCTCAGAAGTATTAACAATACGAACCTCTACTGTCCATGTCTGCTTTTGCCTTCAAAAGCAAGCTGCTTGTTGCGGAGGAGTTTCTGTTTGGATATGCCCAAAGAAGGTCATAACATGCCTATATGAAATAGCATCTTTGGGGTGTTGCCCTCTTAAACAGTCTAAACTCATCACCAGATTTCATTGTGGTTTTGCCGAAATATGAATAATCAAAATATCATGTTTGTAGTGATTAAAGGAATCACTGCCTCGATGGGAATGGTTTTCAAAGAGTACCTTGGTTACATATTATTTGAAGCAGCAGGCAAGCTGAGACTTCTCTTTGGAGCTTTGGCTGATGAAACATGAACCTCAGATTCATGGAGTTGAACTCACTGATCAGAAGAAAACTTCCGGGGGAAGTGTATTTTTCTTTTTTTTTTCAGCACAATGTTGTTAGCTTTACAGTCGTTGAAAGTTTGGGCACCCCTGATAATTTTCATGATTTTTCTTTATAAATCATTGGTTGTCCAGCTCAGCAGTTTCAGGTAAATATATCATATAGCAGATGAACACCGTGATATTTCAGAAGTGAAATTAAGTTTATAGGTTTTACAGAAAGTGTGCAGTAATTATTCAAACAAAATTAGGCAGGTGCATAAATTTTGGCACCCTTGTCATTTGAATACCTTTAGCACTAAATATTGGAACACAAAATTTGTTTTGTAAGCTCATTGACCCTTGATCTACATACACAAGTGAATCCAACTATGAGAAAGTGTTAAGGTGGCCAATTGGAAGTTTTTCTCCTCTTTTTATCTTCTCTGAAAAGTGGCAAAATTGGAGCCTCAAAACAACTCTCAAATGGCCTGAAAACAAAGGTTATTCAACATCATGGTTCAGGGGAAGGATACAAAAAGCTATCTCAGAGATTTCAGCTGTCAGTTTCCACTGTGAGGAACAGTGAGGCAATGGAAGACCACAGGCACAGTTCTAGTTAAGGAACTCCCGAAGTGGCAGACCAAGAAAAATCTCAGATAGGCAGATGCAAAGGATGGTGAGAACAGTCATAGTCAAGCCACAGACCAGGTCCAAACACCTACAACCTCATCTTGCTGCAGATGGTGTCACTGTGCATCGTTCAACTATTCAGAGCAGTTTGCACAAGGAGAGGCTGTATGGGAGAGTAATGCAGAAGAAGCCTTTTCTGCAGACACGCCACAAACAGAGTCACTTGAGGTGTGCTACAGCACATTTGGACAATCCAGCTTCATTTTGGAATAAAGTGCAGTGTACTGATGAAACTAAAATGGAGTTATTTGGACATAACAATAAGCGATATGCATGGTGGAAAAAGAACACAGCATTCCCAAGACAAACACTTGCTACCCACAGTAAAATTTGGTGGTGGTTCCATCATGCTGTGGGGCTGTGTGGCCAGTGCAGGTACAGGCAATCTTGAGGGTCGCATGGATTCCAGTTAATATCAGCAGACTCTTGAGAACAATGTTCAAGAATCAGTGACAAAGTTGAACTTGCACCGAGGCCAACGACCCCAAACCCTGCTCAAAATCTACCAAGGCATTCATGCAGAGGAACCAGTACAACGTTCTGGAATGGCCATCTCAGTCCCCAGACATGAATATTACTGAAAATCTGTGTTGTGATTTAAAGTGGGCTGTCCATGCTCGGAAACCATCAAACCTGACTGAACTGGAGATGTTTTCTATAGAAGAATGGTCCAAAGCACCTTCAACCAGAACCCAGACTGAAAGCTGTAGGAAGCGTTTAGAGGCTGTTATTTCTACAAAAGGTGGATCTACTAGATATTGATGGAATTTTTCTGTTGGGGTGCCCAAATTTATGCACCTGCCTAATTTTGTTTGAATAATTACTGCACACTTTCTGTAAATCCTATAAACTTCATTTCACTTCTCAAATATCACTGTGTTCATCTGCTATATGATATATTTAACTCAAGTTGCTGATCTGAACAACCAATGATTTATAAACTAAAATCATGAAAATTATCAGGATGCCCAAACTTTTTCAACGACTGGACTCACAATACTTATCAATTGCGACAATGCGTCACTCAATCGTGAATAACATATGCAAAAATAGAATTTTGACCCCAGTCTGCTTCTTGAATATGGAAACAAACTGGAGAATAACTGACACTGACACCATCTTTTAAGTACATATCACTGTGACTGTGTCTGAAGGAGTGTATATTTAGGTCAGTATGTAACACATTGCAAAAATACAAGCTTAAAAAAAGCAATTAGCAATGTATAATAAAAAACAAGGATCAATCAGGGATTTATCTCAGACATATAAGAGACCAATGCAGACTCTCACTGGCAAATTAGTTTTTCCGTTAACCTTACCTCCAACTGTTATTTTAATGAGATGTGCCTATGTTGCTACGCTTTTATAGCAAAGGAACAGAATGCCAAACTGGAGCTAGGGGGCAGAAAAAATGTCAAAATCTGCTTTGGTGTGGTAATTTGGCTTTTATTCTTGGAAGCTTTCCACAAGATTTTCCATGCTAGTCTGGTATTAGTGGCTTCACTACAGGGAGGCTAAAAACATCATTAGTAAGTCTGCCTGTCTAGCTTCATAGAGCTCTACAATATTACTCTCTAATACAATTACAATTTCTTCATTAGTAATTAACAAGAGCATTTACTTTGCCTGTTTATAACTAAGGGCAAAATCCATATTTAAGCCATCGGCATTTCACTCATTACAAAACACAAAAATATTAAATTGTATTGGTGCAATTCTACACTCACAAAACACAAGTATTACATCCTATATCTGACAAACAAACACATTGTGAATACCTCTAGCTGCCTTGAATTATATGATAACCTCTGGTTGCTAGACAGTTGATAGTAAGAATTTTATGTAATCAAATTTTTTCTCACAAAAAAGCACATCCTCCTCCTGCATCCTCAACTAACCTGATCAGGCTGCTTCCTCAACTGCATACCAATCAGTCTTGGAACAATAACAAATAAAGTATATGAAGATCTCTGCAAACAGTGCACATAAACAGAAATACTGCATCTGTAATAAAATAGGTGACACTTCATACAATATAAAGTACCAGTATCAGTAGCTGGGCTGATATTCATTCACTGATTAATTATCATTTTGTAATTGTCATTACCATTTTATGGTGTAAACATATTCAGTGGTACCTGACACTGCACAGATCATATAATAGCGAGCAGTATGCTGAAATACGCACAGATGAGCCAAAACTTTATGACCACCTGGTCTGCAATGATGTTTAGATAGGTGGCGCCTGTCAAATTTATGTTCACAAAAGGCCCAGACCTAGAGTTTCTCAGCACAACATCACACAGTAGATTACACTCCCTCCACAAGCTTGTCTTCTTTGCATTGTCCAGCCTGGTGCTGTCACATCCCCAGGTAAACAGCACATGTGTAGCCACAGGTCAAATCAAGTCAAGATTTATTTATATAGCGCTTTTTACACTAGAGCATTGTCTCAAAGCAATTTTAGAATTTTAGATTAGGTTTCGTGTTGTCCAATATATCCCAGACCTTCACATGCACAGTTGTAATGAGATTACACAATCTGAGAGTGCTTATAAGGGTTTGGCTTATCTGTGTATAATGAAATATACATTTGCTGAGCACTTTATTAGGAACAACTACTCATTTATGCAATTATTAATTCTCCAATTGTGTTGCAGCAGTACAATGCATAAAATCCTGCAGAAATGATCCAGCAGGTAATGTTCACATCAACTATCAGAATTTGGAAATAATGTGATACCAGTGATTGTGACTGTGGCAAGATTGTTGGTTCCAGATGGACTAGCCTGAGTATTCATATAATGATACATATATTAATGAAATTCAAGTCTTATATAGTTTAAAAAAATAAAACATAAAAAAAAATAAAAATAAAAAAAAAATCAGTGGATGCTTGTTCTGTGGATGGAAATGTCTTGTTGATGAGAAGGGTCAAAAGAGAATGGCCAGACTGATTCAAGCTAACAGAAGGCTACAGTAACATGGATAACTACTCCATGCAATTGTGGTGAGTCGAAAAGCATCTCAGAAAGCACAATGAAACAAACCTTGAGGCAGATGGACTAGAAAAGCAAAAGACCACATCAGGTTCCAGTTCTGTCAGCCAAGATCAGAAAGATGAGGCTCACAAAAACTGGACAGCTGAAGACTGGAAAAATGTAGTGTTGTCTGATGAATCTCAGTTTCTGCTAAGGAACACAGTGGGTAGAGTCAAAATTCCAGTCCAGTCTGGTGAAAAAGTTGTGCCTGATAATACCAGTCACCATGATCATTTGAGTGCCACGGATTATTTGAGTATTGGTGCTGACCATGTGCATCCCTTTATGGCTACAATTGACCCATCTTATAATTACTCACACCATGATAATGCACCATGCCACAAAGCAAAATCATCTCAAATGGGTTTCATGGATGTGACAGTTTCTACAGTGTTCTTTAGTGGCCTTCCCAGTCACTGTATCTGAATCCAATAGAACACCTTTGGTAGAATGGTAGATTCACAGCATGAATGTGCATCTACAGGAATTGCTTGATGCAATCATGTCACATGGAGCAGAATCTCCAAGGAATGTTTCCAAAATTCCAGAATTCAAAAAGAATGCATGTGATGAAAACTGAGGGAGTTTGAAACTCAAAGATAGGCCCTAACCACTATTAGTCTAATGTTTATGAATGACTGGTCCCAGTTCAAGGTATACCTCTTCTTGACCCAGTTAATTCTGACATAGACTCCAGACCCTGAACAGAACAGACAAGATACTATTTTATAAAGCAGTGAGTAATACATTGTCATTAAAATTGGCATTTTGGTAAAATTGGAAAAGTTATGGAATCACCACAGAGGATGTTCACTCCGTTTTTTTTTTTTTTTTTTTGCTTTGTAGCAAATCACACGACACCAAACCATTTTTGTTTGGTAGCTGAAACTTCTGGTTTTGTGAAACATACCTGAAACAGATGAAATCACCCAACCTAATTTGTATCTGTGGCATGATAAAATGTAAATGTGAAAGTGTCCAAAATCTCTGCATTGACTGCTGACCTAACCGTCATCTCGGCATGTCATTTAGCTGGCATGCAACCCCATATTGTTGGGGCCATGTTTTCTTCCAATAGCTCTTTAGGGTAAGAACTCCCTTAACTACAGACTAATTAGCATTTTTAGAGTTGTGCCTGTAGTTGTTTTAGAAACTGAAAAGACAAAGTAATAGCAAGAAGAATATATTACATAGTAATTGTGTATTGTAACCACAGAACAGGGGTGGCTCAGTTTTTGGAATAGTAATTTGAAGGTCATAAGTTTAAATCCACCAAGTTGCCACTGTTGGACACTTGAGCAAGAGGTTTGCCAAATTGTTAGTCACAAGAAACAATAAGTGTGAATCTTTGTCAACCTAGCTGATCAACCTCTAGATGCCAGAGTGTCCTTCCTGTTGCAACACTGTAAGCTACATTTGTCATTCACTCACTTTATCTGCTCGATCCTGGACAGGGTTGTGGGAGAGCTGGTGCCTAGCCGGCGGCATAGGGTGCAAGGCAGGAACAACCCTAGACAGGGCACCAATCCATCGTAGGGCGCGCACTCAAGCACACACAGTGTCATACGCATGCACTCACACACAGAGTCAGCAGCTTATTGTGGTTTGACAGGGTGTGATTGTGCTCTAAAGGGGAACTGGATTTAGTTTGGGTGTGAGAATGTGATTGACATGTTGCAACACCACAAATAACTGTAGATATGTACTTTGTACTCAGCCTTATTGGAAGAATTGGAATTTGTGCTTCCCTCTAGTTTGGCTTATTTCTTTCTCCATGCACCTTCCATCCATTTGGTTACTAGGAGACAGTGATGGGGTGCATGGGGAAATGGAAGAACAGTGGGTACACTGGTACACTGAAGCTGGCAGCTGTGTGCAGCAAACACACATGCATACAAACCTTCTGCAAAGCTTACTTTGTGCAAAAGCACACACATCTCTGTTTGAAACCAAAGCAACAGTACCAAATTGAAAAACAGAACAGAATGTTCCCTGACTGCTGCTCCATGGTGCCTGGTTGTTGTGTGACTGGCACCTGCAACTACCATGCCTACTTAATCTAATTCTTACAGAAATTAATAAGACTCTATGAAATATTTTGTCAATTTTATTGACCATATTCTTGCATTTACAACCCAATAAATAATATAACACACAACGTTGGGTAAGTGGAGAATATTATTTGTTTTACTTTATGGTGCATGTTTCTCAAACTGGCCTCTAATTTTTTGGATCATATCCCAAGTATTTGTTGGGAACCGTCGGGTGCTGTCTGAATTAACTGTTGTATGGCAGCAACCAATCCGCAACTGTTAACGGGCATATTGTCAGTTATCACATCTACTTGAACTGCTGCTCACGTAACGTTGTAGGGCAACCTAATGTGTGGAGTGTGCTGACTGCCACTTCTGTGAACGTGAGCTGGCAGGCAGTCACATCACCCAGGAGAACTGTAATTTAAGATTTCTCCAAGTTAGCGAACAAAAAGCTACAACATAATCATAGCAGTTCACATCTAGGGTTAGAGATGGGGGAAAAGGGGGGGAGGGGTGTGTGACAACAATATGAAAAACATTTAGTAGTAATGTATGGTATAATACAGTAATTCTGATCTTTGTATCATTCACGAATTTTAATAAAACACTTATCGATAACATAAATGAAGGAAACGTTTCCATAGTGGTTTCTGTCTTTCAGGACTGAGATTCTCTTTTCTGTCAGCGTGTGTCCTACCGGTTTGCTCATGCTAGTTTTTTGTAATTCGGACGTCAAGTATATGCATTATGAAAGTTTTCAGGGTCTTTCGTTTTTTATTTTGTTTTGTTTGGGTCTTGTGCCAAGATAAAAACAAAAACAAAACAAAACAAAACAAAAAAAAAACAAAAAAAAAAACAAAAAAAACAAAAAAAACAAACAAACAAACAAAAAAAAACACACTACCCCCCTACACACAGTACCCCATTATGAGAAAGCATGAGAAAGCAAAATTTTAGACAATTTTGCAAATTAATGAAAAAGGAAAGAAAAAAAAAAAAAGTAAAGTTTTGCATGGACGCTTTGCTGCTATGACACTTGAAATTTACCGCTGGGAGCCTCCCATTTCTCTTGATCATCTTTGAGATGTTTCTACAGCTTGATTGGAGTCCACCTGCAGTGGATTCAGTTGACTGGACATGATTTGGAAATACACACACCTGTCTATATAAGGTCTCACAGCTAACATTGGATATCAGAGCAAAAACCAAGCCATGAGGAGGAAAGAACTGCCTGTAGAGCTCAGAGACAGGATTGTGTGGAGCCACAAACCTGGAGTTTGAGGCTTCTGTCTGGCCACTTTGCCATAAAGCTCATATTAGTAGAGTGCTGCAGTGACGATTGACTTTCTGGAGGTTTCTCTCAGCTGCACACAGGACCTTTGGAGCTCAGCCAGTGACCATTGGATTCCTGGCCAACTCTCTTATCAAAGCTATCATTTAGAGCCCATCTTCCAAAAATACTTAGTTTGGTGGGAGGCCAGCTCTAGGAAGAGTCCTAGTTTTTCCAAACTTCTTCCATTTAAGAATTATGGAAGTCACTGTGCTCTTGGGAACTTTCATTGCAGCAGATTGTTTGTAGCCTTCTCCAGATCTGTGGCTCCAAACAGTCCTGTCTCTGAGCTCTACAGGCAGTTCTTTCCTCCTCGTGGCTTGGTTTCTGCTCTTATATGTATTGCTAGCTGTGAGACCTTATATAGACAGGTGTGTGTCTTTCCAAATCTTGTCCAATCAATTGAATTAACAGCAGGTGGACTCCAGTTAAGGTGTAGAAACATCTTAAAGATGATCAAGAGAAACGAGAGGCCGCCAGAGTTAAATTTTAAGTGTCACAGCAAAGTGTCTGAATCACTACGTTCATACAAAAGTTTAGTTTTTCTTTTTAATAAATTTGCAAAAAACCCTGTTTTCACTTTCTCATTATGGGCTATTAAGTGCGGCTTGATGGGGGAAAATGTTTTTTCAATTTTAGCATAGCAAGGCCTCAACATATGCGGGGTAAAAAGTGAAACTGTCTAAAGACTTTCTGAATGAAGATAGATTTTTATTTCCTATTATAATTGTTAAGACCTCGGACGTTAAAGCAAACACAGTCGCTGACTGAATGGATGCTAAATGGTGCATACTTGTACACAAATACAGTATGTGCATGGTATATGCTTTGCTCTTAGGCCAGAGTTAGCATATTGTAACAGCAAAAGTGACTTTTCTCAGCATGGCAGATGGGTAAAAGAGGAAAAAGAAGAAAGTGGAACAAAAACAAATCCCAAACCAAAACAAAAACCAAAAAAAAAAATAATAATAAACCCACCAGAAGGGACATATATCGAAAGATAAAGCATGGACAAAGCATGGCAATGCTGTGGCCATTCCAAAAATTATTATAAATTAGCATCTTTAAAGAAATAAAAAGTAATAATTAACAAGGTGCAAGTAGAACAAACCATCATGTTGCACACACTTACAGGATGACAACAAATTTCAGGATGGGAAACTTAATAAAATTTTTTTTTTCAGTGCCTTATAACCATGTTAATAAAGCATCCAAAATCTTTAGATGTAGAATAATTTCTACAGTGTCATATTTTCACATTGTGCCATTTATGAATATCACTGGCTTCAAAAAACACACACCCAAAAAAATGCAGGATGAATTTACAATAAATACACCAAATAAAGAACACAGAACTGGCACACAAGTAAGGTGAACCAGAATATCTTTATAATACATTTAAGTAGCTTCAATAGTGAATTTTAGTGAATTCAGACACAGGAAGCATATATATCTTTCTTGGCTAGAAACCTGACTGTACTACGGCCCGATGTACTTCTCTCTGCATTGTCCTAACTCACCCTTGCACACTTTTCTCCACTATCCGTCTCCATCATTTGATTCTCTAAGCCACGACCATGCGCTGAGGCTTCTCAAGATTGGAACGGAATTTATCCAGGAAGCGAGAGGCCAGTTCATCATCCACTAGGCGTCCATCACTGGACAGAGTGGCTGTCATTAGGTGGCGAATGCAGAGCCCATCCTCTGCCAGCGATAACTCATTTCTGGAGCTCCCCACTGCCAGGATACAGGCTTGAGGAGGGTTGATAACTGCACTGAAGCCACTGATTCCAAACATTCCCAGGTTAGAGACACTAATGGAGCAGAAATGAAATAACATAACCTTGGGCAGCATCAGTATATACAAAGCAATCAATACATTTGTAATAGATAGAATGCTTTCACAAGAAAGAAGTTATTACAGTGTTACAGACTTCAAATTTCTGTCCTTAGAACTTGCGCCTGAAATTCCTGCTACTCTTCACAATTGTAAGTAAGGTTTATTGCCAAATGAATTCTAAAAGAACATATATTTTCCAAATAAAAAAGTATAAGGATGACTGTTTTAAGAGCTCCCAAAAAGCAATGTGAGCTAAAAAGCATAATATAATTTGGATCAAGCTTCAGTTACACTGTATTAATAAGTTAATTTATTAATAACTACAACAACTGAATTTACTTCAGTTTACTGTTAGAATTTCCTCAAATTTCAAAAGATATCCAAGGTGTCAGTAAGTCGAGTTGACCAACTCCGATGATATGGTATTTTAACTGCATATCTGATTAAGAGAAAACAGAAAAGAGCCTCATGCTTGGCAGAGTGTAATGCAGCTCAGTAGGATTACAAGAACAGAACATGCAAAGCAAAAGACCTAGAAAGACTACAGTGAATTATGACGTACTATGGGATTTCTAGACTATCTTTACGGCAGAGTTAATTTATTTCCAAGAGACTCCATTAAGTCTCTAATGACAAGAATGACGGCCTGAGCCTTAGGTGGCAATGAATAAATTGATGACCATAATTTATGATCCTCAATGGTTTCACATGCAATCGATTCATAATCATGAGAGGGGGTGAATTAAATATGTAAGGGCATATGCTTTTTTTAGAGCTCTTTTGAGATGTATCTGAGCTTTTGCGTTCCCCAGCTTGACTGTGTGTTCACCAGGGAACATTTGGACAGTAAGAAAACAGGACAGAATTACCATGGAGGTGATTCATAGGTAACAACTACAATCCCAAATCAGGAAAAGTTTGGTTGAAGTTGAAGTTATCAACAACAAGGGCAAAGGCAGGGTCTATTATGGTACGAAGTTGTATCAGTGCCCTAGGCAAAGGTAATTTTACACTTCTGTGATGGCAGCATTAAAGCAGAAAAGTACATAGAGTTTAGCCTTGAAGACGACATCTTTTCCAGGGACACTGATGCACTTTTCAACAAGACAGTGCAAAACCATATGCTGCACACATTACGAAGTCACGGTTGCAGAACAACAGGGTACAGGTACTGGACTGCTTGCAGTCCTGACCTGATCTCAAAAAAGTGTGTTTGGTGAATTTTTAAACAAAAAAATGCATACTGTTGCACACCTTAAGACATGCTTGCAGTAAGAATGGCACAAAATAACACATGAAACACTAGTCACAGTGCCAAATGTCTTTTAGGTGTTGTGAGAAGGAATGGCAACATTACAAAGTAAATGTTTTATTTTTCCAACTTTTTTGGAATGTGTTGCAGGCCTGAAATGCAGGAATGGATGTATTTTAACACATGAGGAAGGTTGACTAGACAAAACATGAAATATATTGGGTTCATACTGTCTACAATGAAATAAAAGTCAAAGTAAATCTAAGAGTAAACTTTTTTTGTTTTTTACATTTGTTTTTGTTTTGTTTTTTGTCAGTTTTTTTTAACAGATACTGCCCAAACCTTTACTGATTTGGGGTTGTTAGACAATCTTGACAAATCTTAAATCACAACCAAAAACAAACACACAAAAAAAAGGTTTAAGGTGTTAACAACGTCTTACCTGAAAGAACCACCCTGATATTCTTCTGGTAACAGTTTTCCTGCTCTGGCTTTCTGAACCAATGTCTGGGAGAAAAAAAACCAAAAAACAAAATAAACAAACAAACAAACAACAACAAAAAAAAAAGAGTAAGAGGTGACTAGTGCTTTTCCATTGAACAGTGTCATATTACACATTTCTCTTTTAAATGCAAATTCAGAACGATCTACAACCTAGAAGAGGAACTCAATCTGTTCACTATTGCACTTTAGCACCTGTGAATGCAGAGGGAGTTCTCTGAGGCTTGTTGTGGAGTGGTTCCACATGAAGTGCTAGTGTAGTAACAGTAAATAATAAGAGCAACAGCAGAGGGTGTTTAAGCTTTGATTTACCATCTTCAATGCACAAAATCTTTTATGTGATGGGTAATACAATCTACCTGCTAAAGGTAGCAGTGTGAATAGTGATTACTCTGTCACAAGTGTGTTTGACCAATTGATCATCTAAACTGTTTCTTGCCTCACTCTACGTATGGCACACTTGCTACACAGGCAAGAAGAATAACCAGATTAGGCATGATTAATGGTACCTTGTAAATGGAAATAAACTGAGATCTTATGTGGTATTTTTTACCACAATGATGTTCAGTTCTGTTTATCTTTTCAAAAGCGCTTACGTAAATATGAATATGCTTTCAGGCTAGTGAAATGGAGCCAAACAAATTTTAATTTGACTGTTTAAAAACAGAGGCAAACAGGCAACATAAACAAAAAACTGAAACTAAATCTGACTACCAAGCAAAGAACACAGACGAACAAACCAACTCAGAGAAAGGACAAACGTGGGAACAAAAGCTTAGCTAATAAAATCTTAAGCTTGCTGCAGAAACAAACTTTGAAAATCCATTGCTTTCCACTGACCTCTTTAAACAAGGTGTTTAAATAACAGAGGATGTGATTAATGAAATGCCGAAAAGGTGAGAGGAATCAATAATATTATCTACAGTAAATATTGTGGGTGACACCATGGGATCGCTGGCAGCACAGGGCTTGAATGTAGCATGACAAAGTCTGGGATGAAATCTTGAATGCTGGAAACGGAGTCGGCACGTGTGATAGTGACAGCCTTGTAAAATCATTTCACTGTTTCCACAAGAAACATTGATCTATAATCACTTTTTATGTGTCAATAATACAATTATTTGAATGCTATCTCATTGAAACAACACAAATTAAAATGCAATATATATACACTATGTGGGCAAAAGTACTACGACACTGGTCTTAATCAATTAATTCAGGTGTACCATTCAGTCCCATTGACACAGCTGTATAAAATCAAACACCTAGCCATACAGTCTGTCTTTAGAACGACCCATTCTTTCACAAATGTTTGTAAAGAGCTCATTGAATTCGATATTCCATGATTAACTGAAAAGCAGAAGCATTTAGGAACAACTGCAACTCAGCCATGATGTTGCAGATCACATACAGTTAGAGTAGGGTTGCTTGAATTCGAATCTCAATGCATTTTGACTACAACTATTTGTCTCAGTTTTTGTGTTTCAGCCACAAATCGGAGTATCACTAACTTCAGCCCTACCAAGATGATAGCCTTATTATTGTGGCTTACAAATTTCAAACACATCAGATGTGCAGATGTACTCACTTAACCCAACTTAACCAAACACACAGCCAGTTCAGCTCAATAGTGCTGCATAGTACTCTCATCAAATACTACAATTGATTTTCATCAGTGAAACCATCAAGCGAAGGCTTGAACACACCCAGAAAAAAATCTCACCATAGCTATAAATATTAGCATTCAAGAGAACTGTATTACCCAGAACAAGCGTGAAAACAGCATAGTGCTTCAGAGGAGTGCTTCTAAATAATGGGTTATGAGAGGTTAGCCAACACGCTGCTGGAGACTCAGTATGGAGCATACCAATCTCATGTTCTATTGTTACCATGGCAGCAAATTCAGGTACAGGAGAGAGTTGCCAATCAATCTGATTCCCCTGATTATGGAGAGCAGAATCAAATGGGTCTGCACACCCGTGCTCTATACCATCTTCATTTAGATATGAGCAAGGTCTTGTCTTGATGCACACACAAATTTAAAACCAACTGTTAACTAATGTACAATGTACATATAACTACAACAAAAAACTGTACTTGAAGACTGACATTACCTAAGAAAAGGGAGTAATAAACCTAGGTAATAGTAGGGTCTCAAAAGTAATTTTCCATAGCCATTTGAAGCAAACTGGTGGCGTTTCAAAAACACGCATGCGGTCAGACCTGCCCTTTAACTACACCTCATTAATGTTTGAATCAGTGCTGCTGCCATGGCGACTGTTACCTTGGCGTTGGCGGCGATCTCCTGCACGCCTTTGTCTGCTGCATCCTTGATGATGGGGGTGATGAGGCCACGCTCGGTCGCCACAGCAATAGAGATATGGATGGAGTCCAGTGCCTGCAGGCCCTCTCCTGACCAGGTCACATTGACCTCAGGCATCTCCTGTTGGAGACATCAAATTAAACAGGAGTAGCATTGTGGTGGATGTTCAAGAAAATACAGAGCAGTAGGAGGAGTTGATCTCTTTAATACATATCTTCACTTGAAGATCTATATTACATGAGATGGAGGCAAAGATTCAAATTCTTAGGCCAAATATGTTATTTTGTGAACAATGGAGACCATGGTGATTACAATGGTAAATATAATTTGTACAACAGGAATTTACTGGCGCTTAAAATTAGTGCTGTGCTTAAAAATAAATAAAAATGATAATATATTCATTTTTAAGTAAGAAAAAACACATTTTAAACTACAATCTCTGCTCTACAATTGCCATAGATAGCAGCACAGTGTTCTGACTCAATTTGACTGCTGAATTATCAATGTGACATGATGTATTAAGACTACTCAGATTTTAACTGGTATTTCAGCTATTTTTTTATTTTACAAGAAACTTAACAATATTTGCTTTTTTAATAGGGGTGGGTATTGGAAGGAACAATGCACATATTCAACATTCGCAATATATCGTGATATAATCGTATCGTGACCATTTATCGTGATGCGTATCGCATCATGAAGTTCTTTCCAATAGCAACCCCTACTAAAAATGAAAGTATTCTTAAGTCGAACTGAACAATAAGAAAAATACACATACAAATGCACGTCTCATTATACCTGTGAGAACTTTCCACTGACATAATTATTACTGTACCCAATTATTGCTATACCTGCACCTATCCCTAATCCTAACCTTAACCTCAGTATCCTTAAGCAAACCTTCTGGTTTTTTTTTCAAATAAAAAGATCCCGTTTTTGTAATAAACAATTAAACAACTGACACATTTGCCAGGTTTTCCTGCCATCGTAAAGACACTTGGTCTTCAAGTATATCAAGACAAAGTACACACACACACGCGTTACTAATGTAAGAGTTGTGCTATCACGATTCAAACATGCCACTCTACTGATGCTGATTCCACCCAATTGATGATACGCACATGGTCAGATGCATTTTGCTGTGCTGTAACTTTAAAATGCACCAGACAGATCTGACTAGCAAATGCCCACCTTTATTTATATCTTGTTGTCTAGTCTTACTCGGAAGAGGATAAGCACTCTGCTCAAGTCTGGTTTCTCTCAAATCTTCTTCTTTAGGCAACTCATTATCAATGTTGCCTCTCGCTGCTCATTAGGGGTCAAGCATCTCTGATGTTTGTAGTGCTGCTTTATGACAACGTATACCTTAAAAGTCCTACAGTAGAATGGAATTAAATTTGGCTGATAAATAAATGGGGCAACACCATGGTTCAGTGGGTAGTGTTGTTGCCTCACAGCTAGAAAGTTTTAGGTTCGATCCCAAATGGAGTGGTCCTTTCTATGTGGAGTTCATATGTCCTCCTCATGTCCATGTGACTGTTCTTCCCATAGTCCAATACATGCTTTAGGCTAACTGATTACGCTAAATTGGCATAGTGTGTGATTATGTCAGTGTATCTGTCCCCACAATGGATTGGAACCATGTCTAAGGTTGTTTCTGCCTTGTGCCCTATGCTATGGCTAAGCACCGGTTCTCTTGTCAAGGATTAAGTGGATAAGAAAATTAACGAAAGAATGATATGTAAATGCATTCTGATAGGTTTAGGTTGTTTACAGTTTACCAGGATCAAAGATTAAGACTTGCTACTTTAGATATGTCCTGATGTAAATATTCACACACATTTTAATTATTCTCTCTGCTCTCTTTAATTATTCTTATCCCCTCTCTTTCCCTCTGTGTCTCATTACCTATCTAACTCTCCTTCTAGCAGTATGTCCCCTACCCATTTAATGTTATCGCTGTAACAACAGCACGCAGTTATACGTTTGAAGATCACCATCTGAAGACTGTATTACTCTGGTCAGAATGAAGATAGTCTAAATTGAGAATATGCCTCTGATTCAAGCTTAAGGGCTAAATATTCCTTATCCTCCTCCACTGACCATGTGCACTTTATGTCTGCCATCTGAAAGGAAGCAGCTGACAAGCTCTGAGACTAGTGAACAAAGGAAAATATTGTTCCTCCAAGTTGTGCCTTCCAGATAAATGCTTAGTGTTGTGACACACATCAGTGAGTGTTCTGGCAAAGGCAGGTTGAGAGGACACTCCAAACAATAGTGTGCCAATCAGATTTTAATAGCAAATCCCTTCGTCATTTTCTTCAACATTTCAAAAACTGTCTATTTACGGTGCCATAAATTCAGCTAATTTTCTAGTTACTCCCAGTAACAGATACAGAGAAAAGGGACAGTATTGTACTTTAATTAGGTTGTATTTTAGGCTTTTCATGAGTGCATACTACAAGCCATTTTTTCTTTGCAGGTTCTTTGTGACTCTACAGGGGTAGCTCTATATAAGTTGAGTTAGGGTATGACTGAAAGGAAGCATGAAATTGAGACATCACAAGCACAATGGTTGTTGTTTTTTCCCCACACCGTGTTCTTGGGTCAGATATTAGACACTCCTTAATGTACATTCATCAACTCCATATTAATGCATGCCATAAACGTTTTCATTTGGTGGTCTTTAAACCTTTTAAAATAACATTGTACATTAAATCCAAACATTTCAGCAGAACTGCTAAAATGATGACATGTCATGAATCTATAAAGATAAAAACTTACTCTGAGTGTGACAGCAGCAGCTTTGATAATGAAGTCATTGACAGACACCTTGATCTCCTCTAAGAAAAAGAATGAGAAAAGATAGAGAAAGATGGGCTGAAGCAAACCTACAATAGGTCAAAAGTAGTAATGGATATTTACAAAAGTGGACATATGACACATTGTGGACACATTCTTCAGTATGTTTCTGTTTGTGATGTTTGGTTTTCTCTATGGGACCATTTTGCTTAGTGAAAACGTAACATAAACAATAAATGGAATAACTTATTTTGTATATTTCGTGGACCACATCGCTCTATGCAGGCCAGTCATGTTCTTTGTCAACAAATACAGTAAACCAGTCCTTAGTTAAATCTGACTTATGCAGACTTACGCAGATAAACTACGCACACTTGGAGTATCATGCAGTAGCAAGCAGGACAGTTTGGGCACCCCAACTCAAATGATATGTTTTGTTGATTTTCTAAATTAAAATAAGTTAATGCAAAATCAGCAGGGAACAAACTGCAAACTTTTTAAACATTTATTTAACCTTCCATAACACTACTATTCCTGCAAATTTTAATTGCCGTATAAAAAAAGAATCAAAAATAACATTTAGAAACTTTGCAAAACATAACATTTGGAAAATGTCATGGTCTTGGTCACCTTTCAAAGGACGGCTCTAGTGTTTTGTATGGTCACAGAAATGAATGCACTTGGTAATCAGTCATTAAAATTTGGAGAAATAAGTTATATTTAAATAAGCAAATGTTATTCTTCTCATAAAAAAAAAAAAAAAAAAAAAAAAATATATATATATATATATATATATATATATGTGTGTGTGTGTGTGTGTGTGTGTGTGTGTGTGTGTGCGCTATATGAGAAACAAGACTGTATATACACCCTACCGTGGGATAGTCTCAAGCACATCCATGTGTGTTTGTGGTACTTTTCGACCTTTTTGTCTGCATAATAAATGTGTGACTTATCCACTGTTTGTTAACAATTACCCTGGTTGACAAGGGTATTTAATAAACCTGAATCCAGCATGACAGTTTTACTATACATTTTATTATTATTATATTACATTTACACAGTTTTTTTCCCAATTCTGGCAGCTCCATGTTGTCTTACCTTTGGCTAACTCTTTGCGAAGCTGCATCACAGCACTCAGGTCGCAATCCACAGAGGCGTAGGCATGCGGTATAGTAGTTTTGGACTGTGTTAGTCTCTGTGCAATCACTCTCCTCACATTGGAAGCTGGGACCTCTGTGAAAGTGCCCTGAAAATGCCATCAGTGTTTTTGTCAGTACAGCAACTAAAAGCATATTAGGTTTCAGGGAGACTCTAATCCTGTACAGTGAGCTATTGGTAAACCACAGTGGCCACTGCAAAATGGAATAGTGATTACACAGGTGGAAGCTTTTAACTTTCAACTGGTTTCAAAAGCGTTGATCACGCAAGTGTCCAGACATGCATAATTTACTCAGCTTACAGTTTTAATGAAAAACAGATGTAGCACAAGGACAATGACTCAAAATGCATTATAACGTTAGTTAAAACGCAGACTTGAGGCGTTCTGGTTTCTTTTCTTTTTAGAACCTGCACTTTGGGAATTCTAAAAGAGTGTAATACTTTATCCCTTCAAAAATAAATAAATAAAAACAAACAAACAAAAAAAAAAAAAAAAAAAAAAAAAACAGTATATGAACGAATTTACACCTTGCACCTGGCCATCCACGCAATGTATAAGGAACTGGGACTCACTGGACCAAGCAATCATCTTTCATCCCTCTAAGGTCCATTCCCAATGTCTGTTGGCCCATTTGTATTAACCTTTGATGTTAGACAAGGGTTAGGAAGTTTACCAGAATACAGCTGCACCTCTCTATACAACATACCATGATGAGAGATGCATTCTGCTGCTGCCACTGTTGGGTCCTTGAGCAAGACACTTAACCCACAATTGCTTGGATTCCAGGAATGTATCAATTGGAAGTTGCTCTGGAAAGCTCTGGGCATCTGCTAAATGACATAAATGTAAATGTCTGCTAAATGACTCAATGGGTTGTGACACATTCCTCATATAAGCAGCCATAAATATTTTTGTGGCTTATGCTCCAGTAGCCCTTTTTCCCCTTCGGATCATAGTGAATAATAATAAGTCTTCATTATTCTTGTGCATAGACGAGCCTTTGCCTGTCCTTAGACCACTGTCGGTTGGTACACAGAAGCACAAGCCCTGTTGTTTTAGAGATGCTATGACTCATGGCTTTACACCCTAAACATTTCTCCCACTGCCAATAAGTCAACTGTGTGCACTTTGTGTGAATTTGTTTTGTTTATTTAACATTGCATCAGCATCACTGGCTATTCAATACAGGGCAAGGTTACACTGATACTAATCAGACACATTTACATTGGGCCAATTTAGAGCAACCAGTTAACCTAATGCATATCTTTGGAAGGGGGGCGGAAACCTGAGTAAACCTAAGCAGGCATGGGGAGAACATGCCAACTCCACACAGGAGGGGCACAAGGTCAGAACTTAACTGGGATCTCTGGAGCTGTTCGGTGACCCCACCAACAACTTGTGCCACCGTACTCTGTACTGATAGAAAAGAGATGTTTACTCTGAGTACTTGTAACGTAACCTAATAACTTAGTAAAATATTACTTGATATTGGCAAATTGACTACCATTTATGCATAATATAGTTATGCTATTGTCCATGACACAATGAAATCCATGCCATGGTGCATGTCCCTTCCAAAGCACTCCTACTGAGTAGAAGTCATGATGTTATCAGAAAGTGCACACAAAGCTGTGAATTACAATGTTTAAATCTTAATGAAAACTATATTGTTGAGTGTAAACTTTGCTACATTCATACCGGAATAGGTTTTCTTCGTATTTTGGACCCTCTGATGGCAACTGGTTGCACCAGGACTACATGTAAGGTTTGCACAGCAAAGCAATTGAATACTTATGCAATCAAATCGTTGCCGTTTTTTCATGTCTGAACAATTTTGCCAAAGTATGCTTGAGTTTCTTACACTTCAATATTATGGACAATTTTGTTTAAATTCATGCCAATGACAATGATGTTCATTCAGTTCCTGGTTTTTACATTACAAAGTACTTTAAACTACACAAAGTAGCTGTGGTTTAATATAAATAAATACATCATTAATAAATGGCAATGCTTTATTAATAATTCATATTGAAGCATAACAAAAACTTATGTTTGTTTATAATTAAATTCATCTCGTTAAGAAATTCTGTTCATGTGCCACACTGTTCATTTTAAATGGTAAGTAACTTGTTAGCAAGTTCTTTACTGGACTATAAAGTGACGTAAAATGTCCAGTAGTATTTACAATAATACCACAGCACATGAAAGAGCAAGTACCAACCAATGAGAAGTAAATTAAAACGTGAATATTTAATTTTTATACTGTATATTATAAGCTGGGAGTATGTATAATAAAGCACCACTGAGATGTGAAAAGACTCACCGGAGCGCCAGGTTTGCCAGGCACAGAGATGGCTGGGTGCAGAGGTCGGCCTGATACTGGAGCTGATGTAGGAGTTATAGGAGCTGTAGGAGTAGTCGGAGTAGTCGGAGCAGCAGGAGCAGAAAATGGAGGTGCAGACATTGGAGCAGCTCGCCGGGTTGCATCTCCCTTCTTCAGCAGGTTCAGAGCATCCCTGTGCACAGAAGGGATGACAGAGAGTTTGTCAGGTAGAATGAGATTCAAATAATGGCACCGATACAACTGGCAATAATAAAATCAATCACATCAACCTAGATGGATTCTCTCTTGATAAACATACAAAAAGTTATACATTCATACAGTTTTGCTAATAGGGTTAGGATAGGGCTAATTTTCGAAATCAGGTACACTAATGTCATACATCTCACAAAACGGGTACAGTCATATCCTGTTTTTGAATCATCCCATTATTGTCAGCATAGTACTGTGGTGCAGGGAGATTTCTGATTAGTACTCTTGGTCTGGTATATGCAGATTTGGCTTTGCCACTATACCTTGTTCATCAGTGAAACTGTGGTGGCACAGCAGTTCACTTACTGAACCGGCCCCAGCACTGCCAAGCAGCCACTGTTGGCTACCTACTCTTGAGTGTCTGTAGTTCCTCAGGTTACTGTCTAGCACGCACACTTAGATATTGCTATCATTACTTTATATTTACCAAATACTGTGGCTGGAAGTAGTAAGCATAAACACAAATGTATCTGAATTACACTATGCTTATTTACATACCTCTGAGTTCTAAACAATGTGGACCTCTCATTTTGAATTAATTTACCTAAAACAAACTGATGGACAAGCAATTATTTCAGAGAAAAAATGCACAAAAATATTTATACACTAATACAACATTTTTTACAGTTCAACCAGTGGTTACATCTCTATTGAGAACAGGTGCAAGGCAGAAAGAACCACTTTACTCAGGGTTACTCATGGGAAACAACAAGAAAAATGTAAGTTTCAGTAAGGAACTCTTTTTGCAGTTTCAATCACCCACTCTCAAACCCGCCAAAGACCTGTTCTCCATGTGGTACTTATGAATGCAAGGTCACACGACACATTCTGAATCTCCTAGTATATGGACTCCCTCTTTAATAAAGAGTTGAATCATGTAAAAATCTAAGAATAAGGAAAATACCCATTTGTCAATTTGTACATGCAATCCTTGGGATCTTGTGGGAGTCAGTTGCAGATGACTGATTTCAAAGATTTCCTTCACACCACTACATACACTGCAACCAATTTGTGCTACAGCAAACATCCTGAAGCACTAATCTGAAAGTTTGACAACAAAAGAGTAAATATTTTCACTCTCTTACATACACCATTTTCTTTAATAGAAACCATCACTTAATACCATTAGACATGCGCAATAAATATTAGACAACCGTAAAACTGTATAACTACTAAGCTGATGTGTTTTCCAAGAAACTATATATCATCAAACCTTTGCTGTAACTTTGGTTTCTCTGGGTTAAATGAGCATGCACTAACAGCTGCTGTGGCATACCACAAGGCAGCTCTCACGATCACTCGGCTTCAAACCTGACAGCTGCTTCTCACAAACACAGTGAACATGCACTACACTCTAGGTGGCACATAAAACAAAACTGCACACAAACCAACAGGTTTCAAACCACAGACAATTAATCTAAAATGGGAACTCAATGAACTGGATAAAACAATCAAGGCATTTAACGTGACCTTTAGCCAACATCATCTCAAATTAAATTTACAAATATCAGAGTCTACCTCAAGGTACACTCACTGCCCACTTTATTAGGTACCAGGTTGGACCCCCTTTTGCTGCCTTACTAGTACTGGGTTGGACCACGTTTTTATTTCACAGCACAGCCATTCATGGTAAGCTGATCTACACAATATTAGGCAGGCAGTTTCTATTGTTATGGCTGATTGGTATACACACACACACACACACACACACACACACACACACACATACACACACACACACACACAAAATTTAGACTTTATACACAAGAAACAGTTACTAAACAACTATGTACTTGTTGGAAACTCCAAATTTGTGCCAATCAGTCAGAATTATACAGATGCAGGATATGGAGATTAGGTTCAATAACACTGGAGTATTCATTAAAAGCCTTCTGGCAGCACACCTGTTGAGTTTACATAACTTGGCAAAAGAAACCCGAAGAGAGATGGCTCAGTTACTGTGAGAATATTAGCACTTAGTATTAGGTATTAGCTGATACTCAAAGCCCATTCCTCCGTACAGAACAGCTTCAACTCTGGGATGTTGGTGGGTTTCCTCACATTAACTGCTCACTTCAGGTCCTTCCACAACATCTAGATTGGATTAAGGTCAGGACTTTGACTTGGCCATTCCAAAACATGAACTTTATTCTTCTTTAACCATTCTTTGGTAGAACGACTTGTGTGCTTAGGCTCGTTGTCTTGCTGCATGACCCACCTTTTCTTCAGATTCAGTTCATGGACAGATGTCCTGACATTTTCCTTTAGAATTCTCTGATATCATTCAGAATTCATTGTTCCATCAATGATGGCAAGCCATCCTGGCCCAGATGCAGCAAAACGGGCCCAAACCATGATACAACCACCACCATGTTTCACAGATGGGATAAGGTTTGGTTTTGGTTTCTTTTAAAACAAAAGTTCTATTTTGGTCTCATCCATCCACAAACCATTGTTCCAATAGCCTTTTGGCTTGTCCACATGATCTTTAGCAAACTGAGGCCAGCAGCAATTTGTGACCTTGCCAACTATTACACTATTATTTCCTCCATTTCTACACAATCTGTCTGAATGTGGATTGGTGGAGTTCAAACTCTTTAGAGATGGTTTTGTAACCGTTTTCAGCCTGATGGGCACTCACTGCCCACTTTATTAGGTACCAGGTTGGACCCCCTTTTGCTGCCTTACTAGTACTGGGTTGGACCACGTTTTTATTTCACAGCACAGCCATTCATGGTAAGCTGATCTACACAATATTAGGCAGGCAGTTTCTAATGTTATGGCTGATTGGTATATACAGAAACACTAGGGAGCCTGATGAGCATCAACAACTCTATTCCTGTAGTCCTCTGAGAAATCTCCTTTGTTTGTGCCATGACACACTTCCACAAACGTGTTATGAAAAGCAGACTTTGATAGATCCCTGTTCTTTAAATAAAACAGGGTGCCCACTCACACCTGGTTGTCATCCCATTGATTGAAAACACCTGACTAATTTCACCTTCAAATCAACTGCTAAACCTAGAGATTTACATACTTTTGCCACTCACTAATATGTAATATTGGATTTTCCTCAATAAATAAATGAAGTATAATATTTTTGTCTCATTTGTTTAACTGGGTTTTCTTTATCAACTTTTAGAACTTGTGTGAAAATCTGACAATGTTTTAGGTCATATTTATGCAGACATATAGAAAATTTTAAAGGGTTCACAAACTTCAAGCACCACTGTAAGAATATGAATGTAAATCCAAAAAGCAGAGAAGCAGACAGATGTCTACTGACATGTCTAACCTCATCAGATCACAATCTTTCTCAATTCTTTATTAGAGAGTTAAACTTTTGGGTTTTTCAAAAGTTAATATGACATTTCCAGAAAATATTTGAGGATAATTAGCTTCATCTCACACTGAATACAAGAGGGAAGGTTACCGTTTAATTAATCTAAAATTAATACAAAATTAAAACATCTAAACCACACAAATTGGCATCTGTTTTTATTTTATAGCATTACACAGTTGCTACAGATTTGCCGGCTGCACATCCATGATGCAAATCTGAAATCAAAATCATTTAAGGAGATCTACACAATATTCAACACACCTCTGTTTTTATTAACAACATCTAACCAAAACATATCCCCCCTTATACTTGGGCACCTTAAGTATTTACAATTTCGTAATTAGTCATCCATGATTTCCTGTTTCGATGCAGTATAAACATATCACATCACAGAAACCAAATGCTCCTAGTAATTCTTCAACAAGTGGAAGATTACAGATCCATACAAAAAAAATTAAAAAATTTTAAAATAAAAAAGAATTAGGCAATAACTGTAAAATTTGATCATGCAAAAGGCCACGTGAACTTTGTTTGCATACAGATCATAATGAACACCAGAGAATTTCAACTGTAAATCTGTCTGTCTTTGTCAAGAATCTAAAATTGTTCAATTACCTCGTCAACAAAATTTTGACTCAGCCATCTTAGTTACCTTATTTAAACTAAAGTGAAAATCGATGGGTGAAAGCTGAAAAAGAGAATACTCAAGAGATGACATAATACTATCGGGGATCTGGAGATATGATGTATTTGAGGAGTCTCAGATCCCTTGTTCTGTATCCTTCATCTCATCATACAAAACAAACCCCTCTCATTTCCTTTATATCAAAAGAGAGACACAAATGCTCTCAAATGGTATACAAGTGTCTTTGAAACAGAAAGAATGGTTGGGAGATCCATCAGGGTTCAGTAAACGAGTGTTTTTAAAGACTCTGTTGGTCAGGCATCAGGTATGTGGTTTCTTCTTAGCTCTCTGGTTACAGCGCACAGCACTGAGACCTCTGCTCTCTCAACATACATTAAAAATTTTAGTGCCTGCTATCCACCCTCAGATCTTCAACTCTCACAGGTACACAACTTTAATGCATTCTCTCATTCTTGTTCTTGCTTGTTGGAATTTCCAGCCCACAGAATGCAAGCAGAGAATATCTGCCAACAGCCACACAGTGATGGCTGCACAAAATGGACAATCATAATTACTTTGCTACGTTTCAAATGTGATACACCTTACCTACCAAAATGTTCCCGAAATGTGGGAATGCCTATAAAAAAAAACACTGACCACCAATATGGACTTCATAGAGCGTATCTTGGAGCCCATGAACAGACATTTTGGAAATGATTCATGAAAACAGGTCAACAGTTAATATAAAATTAATTTTATTACACTACATGGTTAAGGTTTGTAGACAGCCAAACAACAGATTCACATGTGCTCGCTGTACAGTCTATTCCAAAACAATGAGTTTTAACTTAGCCAGGGCCCCAACTGTTTTACTTTTAGGAAGATATTTTGATAGAATTAACTATTCTGCAAAGCTTTCCACTAGATTTTGAGGTATGAGTGTTGTTATTTGTTGGCAATTGTTGGCAGAAGGGTATTGATGAGGTCTAGCATCATAGTCAGTGTTGAAATTGAAATAGGATTAGGATCAGGGCTCCGTTCAGGCCAGTCAGGCTTTCTCACAACAAACTTGGAAAATCATTTCTTTATGGAACCAACACACAGCTTCCACCAGCCTTTACAGTCAGCACTACAGTAGCCAGCTCAGTGTTCTCTTGGCACCCATCAAACCAAGATTCACATTGGCGGTTTTACTAAACAGTGAAGCATGATTCATCTCTCCAAAGAACACGTTTAAACTGCTCTATAATCAGTCAGCACTTTGCACTCAGTAAGGAGCCGTTAGGCTTGTGTATGGCTACTGGCCATGGAAACCCAGTAACGCTTCAGATAATGACATCTTGCGGTGCTGATCTTTTCAGAAGCAGTTTTAAACTTTTTTTTTTTTTTTTTAACTTTTCTTTTTTTTTCTATGCACTTGTGCAGCCTATTGCTTCTCAGCTGTTGCCGTGCCCAAGCAAATCCACTTCAAAATAACAGCATTTACAGTTGCCAACTCAAAACAGGGCAGTCAATGTGTAGAAAAGTGCCATCATACTGTATATAATTACATGACTGGATGCCTGATTTTATGCCTGTGGTAGCATTGGGACAGATGTCAGCCAACCCCTTTAATTAAAAAGGGGAATACACAGTTCAGTGCTGAGCCAATGATGTGTCACAGTTAATAATTTCATGCCATTGCGCAAGTGGAACAATATATCAGATGACAAACAGATGCCTACCGGATGCAAAAAATGACTGAGTGGGCTTCTTAAAATATAACATAGGAAACACTGTGATAACCAGGAATATACAATATACTGTGCAGTCCTTACGTAAACAATAACATTCAGATACATTGTCAAGACCAATATAAAATATAAACCCACAATAATATCTTTCAAGACTAAACTGAAATGGAAGCTAAAAAAACATTTAAAAAGAACCAATTTCACAATTCTGAATGACAGTACAAAAAGAAACAGTCTAACAGAGCATTTCGTGCCAGCACTCCACTCTTAATGACTTTGCCAGAACACAAATCCTCAATGAACACAAAAACATGCTCTGGCATGATCATTAGGTAATGCGTATGTGACCTGAAACCATATGGGAGGCCCTGATGCCCCACACCATGGTTTACTTACCTTGATAATATAAACACAAAGGGTAGAATGGCTGTGGGAAGCTCAAATATGCTGGCAAACTTTCTTTAGTTTACGTGGTAAGGAGGGCTGAAATTATTCTGATATTCCTGAAGGGGCTTATGTACAACCTTACATTTACTCATAAACCAAGTCATAGGCATAGCCGATATTATTTAACTATATCATCTCATAGGCACAACTTATAGGTGTACATGGTAGCACAGTTCCAGAGACCTCGGGTTGGATTCCTGATACAGACTCCACCTTTGTGAAGTTTGCATGTTCTCACACTTTCTGTGTGGGTTTCCAGAATGCTCCCACACTTCAAAGACACGTTAGGTCAGTTCGTGTCTCTAAACTGTCCCAGTGTGTGATTGTCCTGCAAAGGACTGGCGCTCTGTCTAGGGGTGGTTCAGTGGGCATGGATTTTAGGCAATGATCACATCATCAGAAATGGGGAAAATGTCATTCTGACTGAGACCATCTGCAGTCTTCAACCCAGAAGTGACGTAAAAAATTGTTAAAAATGCCATTCTATGGTATACGGAAGAGTATACACTCATTACAAGTGTTGTGCGCTGTGTACACCTGGGGGGGGTATCCGGTGTTTCTGAGTGTACAGAAGTTTAGTTATTTCTGCATGAATATGGCCTAAAACATCATCAGATTTTCACACAAGTCCTAAAAGTAGATAAGGAGAACCCAGTTAAACAAATGAGACAAACTATTTTACTTGCTCATTTATTTATTGAGGAAAATGGTCCAATATTACATATTAGTGAGTGCCAAAATTATGTGAACCTTTGCTTTCAGTATCTGGTGTGACCCCCTGTGCAGCAATAACTGCAACTAAACTGTTGATCAGTCCTGCACACCAGCTTGAAGAAATTTTAGCCCATTCTTCCGTACAGAACAGCTTCAACTCTGGCATGTTGGTGGGTTTCCTCACATTAACTGCTCGCTTCTGGTCCTTCCACAACATTTTGATTGGATTAAGGTCAAGACTTTGACTTGGCCATTCCAAAACATTAACTTTATTCTTCTTTAACCATTATTTGGTAGAACGACTTGGGTACTACCACCACCATGTTTCACAGATAGGATAAGGTTCCAAACATGATCTCATCCGTACACAAAACATTCCCTCCAATAACCTTCTGACTTGTCCACGTGATCTTTAGCAAACTGCAGACGAGCAGCAATGTATGGAGAGCAGTAATTTTCTCCTTGCAACCCTGCCATGTACACCATTGTTGTTCAGTGTTTGTTGTGGAGAGGCCTTCAGTTGCTTAGAAATTACCCTGGGGTCCTTTGTGACCTCGCCAACTTTTACACGCCTTGCTCTTGGAGTGATCTTTGTTGGTCAACCACTCCTGGGGAGGGTAACAATGGTCTTGAATTTCCTCCATTTGTACACAATCTGTCTGACTGTGGATTGGTGGAGTCCATACTCTTTAGAGATAGTTTTGTAACCTTTTCCAGCCTGATGAGCATCAACAACGTTTTCTAAGGGTCCTCAGAAATGTCCTTTGTTCATGACATGATACACTTCCACAAATGTGTTGTGAAGAACAGACTTTGATAGATCCCTGTTCTTTAAATAAAACAGGGTGCCCACTCACACCTGATTTTATCTCATTGATTGAAAACACCTGACTAATTTCACCTTCAAGTTAACTGCTAATCCTAGACGTTCACATACTTTTGCTACTCACTAATATATAATATTGGATAATTTCCCTCAATAAATAAATGACCAAGTATAATATTTTTGTCATTTGTTTGACTGGATTCTCTATATCTGCTTTTAGGACTTGTGTGAAAATCTGATGATGTTTTAGGTCATATTTATGCAGCAATGTAGAAAATTCTAAAGGGTTCACAAACTTTCAAGCACCACTGTATATTGTATGAACACGAGAGGGGGTGTTTCAGAAGGCCAGTGGCTGGGAGATTAATTAAGTTACAAAGGCCTGGATGAAACAATAACGGCAGAGTATCAAGCATAAAAGCAGATGTGACCTGAGGGGACATCGAGCATAGAGTGAAACGAGTTCTGGGTAGTCTCGGTAATCCCCACGGGTGTACTGATGTAGTTTGGTGTCTCAACTAAATTCGACAATATTCTTGACCCACCCTGTACCCTTGTGAAACATCTCCTTTTTGGCATTTTTTTCCCTTTATGTTTTAACCCGGCATTTTCCTGATCAGGGTTTAGGGGGCACCAGTGGCACTAGAGACAGCAGGGCAGAGGTGTAAACTGGACAGGACGTAACTGTATCTGTTCAGTAGAAATACAGCTATATAACTGTAGCTAGTTCTATTTCCAAGAGAGCAAGTGACAACTGATGTATAGGCAGTGTAGCCAGTATCATACAGCATACCTAGACTCACTTATCACTTTATAAGGAACACCTGTACACGCACTTATTCATAGCTTTGTATTTGTTTATTTAACATCGCATCAGTGGCTATCACTTGGTGGCTGAGTCATGTACTTTTGCCATTTAAAGCTCTGAACACACATGAAAAAAATTCTGAATTAAAGTTAATAAAAGCACTGTACTTTTGATGTGTGGCTGTGTTTTGCGCCTCTGATGCGCTATGAAAGAATAAATGTGACTGGAACTGAATCGGTTATACGAGACTTATCAGCCGATCATCGATTCTGGCCAATCATGCTGAAAACTATGAAAAAAGTGTATCGATGTACCTATAATACTTACCATTATCAATTATCTTAACTCACCATTATCTTTGACAAACATTAAAATTGTTCTTTTTTTTTTTTTTATATGAAAAAAGCATCTTTTTCCGGTAACTGAAACTCTTGCATATAAATTTCTTTGTTACATTTCAAACAACGCAGTTAGTTTGGTGTACACAAGCTCTTAGCGGGGCCATTTCACAGTTATGCAGTTAGGCAGCTCAAAAATGGCTCAACAGCAGGAATTACGGTAACATCCACACTGATGTGTGTGTGTGTGTGGAATTTACATTTTTCAGTAAACACTGCTTCCTCATTGTGAGGTTTTAGAGCTCTCTGTTTGCCAAAAGTGACTTCCACAAAGTTGTAATTGGCTTTATCTTACATATAGTGGGGCAAAAAAGTATTTAGTCAGTCACTGATTGTGCAAGTTATCTGACTTAGAAAGATGAGAGAGGTCTGTAATTTTCATCATAGGTACACTTCAACTATGAGAGACAAAATGAGGAAAAAAAAAATCCAGGAAATCACATTGTAGGATTTTTAAAGAATTTAATTGTAAATTTTGGCGGAAAATAAGTATCTGGTCAATAACAAAAGTTCAACTCAATACTTTGTAACATAACCTTTGTTGGCAATGACAGAGGTCAAACATTTTGCAGAAGGAGAGGCCGAATCAGGTTGGGAAGAGACGAGAGGAGGCATTTCCACTATTTCAACTCTCATAGTTAAAGTGTACCTATGATGAAAATTACAGACCTCTCTCATCTTTCTAAGTTGGAGAAATTGCACAATCAGTGACTGACTAAATACTTTTTTGCCCCACTGTAATGTATGCATAGTTTCCTAATTACAAACGAACACATCTTTGAGTGTGTTTTCCAGTCAAAAACAAGCAGGGAGACAGGGTTGTCATGGTAATCCATGGCACTAATGAGACTGGCCAGCGGGATGCTAGGTAATACAGCAGGCCTGCCACCATGCCTCCAGTGGCAGGTGAAATATATTAGAAACACACACAGAGTTCTCATCTCGTTGTCTCAGATGTACACTTTATGACTTAAGATTCTTTTAAACAACTCCTGTCAGACTACAAACAACTGGATTTACAAAGCCTTTTGCCCATCTCTATCTTCCCATAACCCACTATGAGCAGGGATGTATCCGTGTGTGTGTGTGAGTGAGTGAGTGTGTGTGTGTGTGTGTGTGTGTGTGTGTGTGTGTGTGTGTGTGTGAGTGAGTGAGTGAGTGAGTGAGTGAGTGAGTGAGTGAGTGAGTGAGTGAGTGAGTGAGTGAGTGAGTGAGTGAGTGAGAGAGAGAGAGAGAGAGAGAGAGAGAGAGAGAGAGAGAGAGAGAGAGAGAGTTACTCACTCCTTAGTGATGAGCCCTCGAGGGCCAGTACCTACAGCTAAGCTGGGGTCCAACCCATTTGTGTCCAAAATGTATCTGGCAGCAGGACTCAGCCGCAATCTGTGAGAACACACACACACACACACACACACACACCAACCCAGAGTCACATGTTGAAGCAAAAGACAGCAGAAAAATGCATATCTGCTCTGTATTTAAATGATTCTGGTGTAAGATAATACATGCATGACCATATACCACAGCTGTAATTAACTGATGTAATTAACATAATGGCTGTAGATTATTTGATTAATTAATTCCAGGCTTTTACTGTAAGTCATTTCCAACCGACCCAGTCTGGAGGCACCACCCGAACTCCAACCCAACTCAATGACTGTGGTAGCCTAGTGGTTAAGATACTGGACTATGGACCAGAAGGTCCAGGATTCAAATCCCACCTCTGCCTAGCTGCCACTGTTGGGTCCTTAACCACAACTGCTTGGATTGTAAGATTGCATTCTATACATTTTAATAATTTTCACTACCTCTAAATTGTCCCATCCCAACTTTGTTTTGGAATGTATTGCAGGCCTGAAGTGCAGGGATGGATAATTATTACCAAATGAATTGAAGTTGACCAGACAAAACATAAAATATACTGGGTTCATACTAATTGCAATGAAATAAAAGCCAAAGTAAATGTAAGGAACACTTCATTTTTTTTCCATACTGTCCCAACTTTATCTAATTCGGGGATGTAAGATCTGAATAAATTTCAACCATTGAAGGACAGGATTAAAAAAAAAATCCCACAGACAGCACAAAATATTTCCTATATTTTAATATAAAAGTTTTATAACATATATACATATATATGTCATTCATTTAATCTGTCAGAGGTTTTAATGTGATGGCTGATCGTTGTGATCAGGTATTTCACTCTGCACAAAATCCACAGCTAAGTAGAGAACATGTTTAGAGACCCTTCCCCATTTCCGGTGCCAAACTTCCTTTGGCCTATTGTCTACATAACACTGAAGAAATCTGTCAAGAAAGCTGCAGAATGCATGACTGCATAAGAAATGACACTTCACTATCAGCACTGATTCTGCTTTTCAACATTATCATCCTGTGCAAAGCACACTTGTCAGAGGCAGGATGTCACAACTTGACAGGATCAGTTTGTGAGAATAAAGCAGTTACCTTGCCAATGTTCTTACTTATAAAGGCAATGTTGCTAGGACAGTAACTAGCTCACAAAACCGTAAAAGTATTTCGTTGTTTATTCATATATTTATTAACGTCATGTCAGCATCAGTTGCTTTATCCTTGACAGAAGTACGGTTACAACTGCACTGGTCAAACACACTCAAACTGGGTCAACTTGGAGCAAATTCGGCAACCAGTTAACCTAATGCATATCTTTGTAATGTGAGGCATCTCCACACAGGCAGAGTCCCCGGGTCAGGATCGAACCAAGAATCTCAGGAGCTGTGAAGCAACAGTCCCAGAATGGCATGATAAAGAGGGATCAAGAATCATTGTGAAACCCAGATCTATGCAACACAATTTTTTGGTAAATGTTCAAGCAGAATAGGTAGAAAAAGCTCAATTTTGTCCCACTGGCAATATATTAAACATAAAGAATGGGTTCACATGGTGGCGCAGCAGTAAGCATGGTCGCCTCACAGCTCCAGCATCCCTGGTTCGATCCCGACCTCGTATTCAAACTGTGTGGAGTTTGCACATCCTCCCTGTCCCAGCAAGAGTTTACTCTAGGTGCTTTGGTTTCCTCACACATTTCCAAAGACAAGAATGTTAGGCTAATTGGTTTTCTAAAGTGCACTCAGAGAGTGTGTGTGTGTGTGTGTGTGTGTGTGTTCGAGAGAGACCTACAATAGATTGGCACCCTGTCTAGGGTTGTTCCTGCCATGCGCTCTATGGCCTTGTCTAGGCACCGGCTTTCCTGCGACCCTGACCAGAATTAAGTGAATAGGAAAATGAACGATCTGTGGGGTCAACACTTAACTGCACCTGCATGAAAATGTTTGAGGGCCTCTGCATTTGAAAAAAGATGCATTACATTTTCATGAATAAGTGTACTAGGTAGCATCTTAAAGGCAGTATTGTCATTTGTACATACAATCCAGCAGGTGCAGTTTTGAAGGGTGGGGCTAATGGAGCTGCAGGAGGAGGAGCTTCTGCAGAAGGAGAGGCCGAAGCAGGTTGGGAGGAGACGAGAGGAGGCATTTCCACTAGCTTCCAGTCTTGTCCTTCTTCTACCATCAGTGCAATGAGTGTTCCTAAACGTACATTTGTACTCCCCTCACCCATCTGAGAAATGAGAAAAAGCAAAAAAAACTACAATAAAAAAAATGTAATTAAATTTTAATAAACATGTTTCACCTTTGTGCCTCTGAAAACATCACCCGAATGTATGAATGAAAAAGGGGGAAGGGTTGCAAGTAGGCTACAAGACACATGACCTGAAGCAGACAATTGAATCTTAAGAATGGATCAAAGAAACCATTACAACAAATGTGAGAAATGAATACAACATTTATACAGTCCCACCTTACACACTCTCCATCATCTCTGTGTAACTTCAGTTCTTTGAAATTAAGTCTACTCAGTTAAAACTGATATAGAAGTAAAAGCTCATTTTTATCCCAATGGCAATATAAAAAAATGGGATCTCCCAACTGTTGACTGCATCTGCATGAAAATGTTTGAAAGTAAATGAATAAATATTTCTTCAGCTTAATGTCTTTGTTACTGTGCATTGTATCTGCGTTTACATTTGAATATGGGAAACCCATAGCAAATCTCATTCTGCAGCAATACCTCTTGCACTCGCAGGTTCTCTCAGCATCTCCTTACCATCTCTCTCTCTCTCGCGCTCTCTCATGTTCAACACTTGAAGTATCTTTATTACCATGACTGCAATGACAACAATATTGTCAAAGTACTATAACATTACCACAAAAAGTCACAATAAAAGAAAAAATTATTGCAAAATAAGTCACAGCAGCAGTGTGTAAAGATAATTTGTCAATAACTTGTTTGGTAAATTTATAAAAGGACATTTGGAATTGCTGCTATGGTACAATACTGTCAATGTGAGTATGATTAATTAAGTATGATTGACTTTCCTTTATTAACAATAATGGCACTGTGACCGACACTCTATAAGTATTACTCCAAGGCATACACACGTAACCTAGCAACGATGCCCGCCCTAAAAATCAGCCAAGTTATAAAGCCAAGTTAAGCTGCTGATGCTCTATTAGTCTGCCGCTATATTTCTGACTGATAAAATTAACATTAAGAGCTTTAGCATACAAATGTATAATTGCTAATCAAACGGGATCCTAGACATTGGTTATAACACCAGGATCTCACTCCGATTTGCTTCAGTCGGTAGAATAGTGCATCTTAGTAACACCCTGCCTTATAAACCCGAACCATTTTATTTGCTGAATGCAAATAAACTTTATTTTTAATAAATTAACTTACCAATCGATACACCTGTGTCTATTGTGTGTATAATAAACAGTTATTGGTAATTCTGTTCCTTGACTTTAATGACTGAAGGGCTTTAGCTGTGGGGTAACGACAGAATGGAACTATTTTACCTTCCAAAAGGGTGATAAACAAATTTTTTTTTTCTGTCCTCTTTATCATAAAATCTAACAATAAATGGAGATAATGGAACTGTGGTATAATCGCAATAATACACTCGAGAAAGTGTCTAAGCCAATCAGATTGCGGGGTTAGAACTAACTGTGGTATAATGAATAATAAATGATGTCAAAGATAATATAACCAGAAAAACACACAAACATAAATAACAATAAAAATTATTGAATGCATGTAGAAAGAATGGCTGTATGAAGATCATGGTAAGTTCACATTTAGATGGAGTGTAGAAGAAAGAAACTTCACCTACTTCGTAGCTTTCCAAAAGGCCTTCGATTATGTCTGGTATGAGGCTTTAGTGTTATTCTCCAAATTGGAAACGGTGGGAAATCTTTCGAAATCATTAAGTCTCTCTACTTAGAAAATAAATCGGTAATCACAGAACAGAATCCCACATTCTTTAATATCTCTATCTATCTATCTATCTATCTATCTACACACACACACACACACACACACACACACATACATATTCATTTTATTTTTTCTAAATATATATGTATATATGTTTCACGCCTCTCGGATGTTGGACTTTCAGACACAGTGTTAACCTGGTTTAAATCATATCTGATTAACAGGTGCTTTTTCATTCGCCTAGGGAATACTGTGTCTGAAACTGTTACTGCGGAACGGGGCGTCCCACAGGGCTCCGTTCTTGGTCCTATTTTATTTACAGTTTACATGCTTCCCATGGGCTCTATAATACGGAAATATGGCCTTTCTTTTCACTGCTATGCTGATGACACGCAACTTTATCTTAGTTTCAAACCATCTTCATCATTTTCATTTTCTGCTCTTACTGATTGCATTTCCCATCTGAATTCTTGGCTCTGTGCCAACTTTAAGCTCAATTCCCAGAAGACTGAGTTTTTGTTTGCTGGCACCAAATCTGTGCTTTCCTCCATTTCTACCTCCTCATTGACCATCACGGGTGTGTCTGTTCACATGTCCTCTATGGTCCGTAATCTTGGTGTGCATTTTTACTCAACTCTGTCCTTTACTCCTCACATTAAATCTGTTTCTAAGTCTGCTTTCTTCCATCTCCGTAGCACTGCTTGTGTGCGCCCTTTCCATTTTTCCCGCTGCAGCAGAGATCCTGGTGCATGCTTTTGTTTCCTCTTGCCTTGATATTGCAACTCGCTTCTTTTTGGTCTTCCCTCTAAATCAATTCGAATGCTCCAGTATATCCAGAACTCCGCCGCCAGGATTCATACACAAACCAAAAAATTCGATCACATCACTCATGTTTTATTGCAACTGCACTGGCTCCCGGTTCACAAACGCATCCAACACAAAATTCTAATTCTGACATTTAAATCCCTCCATGGTCTTGCTCCACTATATCTTCGCACATTAGCCCATCAGTACACTCCGTCCCGGTCGCTGCGTTCTACTGGCTCCAACCTACTCTCTGTCCCTAGATTTAGGCTTTCCTCCATGGGTGGGAGATCCTTTGCTGTGGCTGCTCCCACCCTTTGGAATTCTCTTCCGGCATCTGTTCGGTCTGCATCTACCCTTCCACAATTTAAATCACTTCTGAAAACTTTCAAGCTGTCTTCTCCAACAAATGTTTGATGTGTTTGCTAGTTCTGTATTGTTGTATGTATATCAGAATATTGTAAAGCGTCCTTGGGTACTGTGAAAGGCGTTATATCAATTAAATGTATTATTAATATTATTATTATTATTGTTATTATAAAATATATTTACATAGATGTTAAATACTGTGGGATTCTGTTCTGTGTTTACCAATTCCAACAGCACATTTATTTTCTAAATAGAGAGACTTAATGATATCAAAAGATTTCCCACCGTTTCCAATTTGGAGAATAGCAATAAAGCCTCATACCAAACATAATCGTAGGCCTTGTGGAAAGCTACAAAGTAGGTGAAATTTTTTCTTTGGTTTGGATCGATATTTCGGTTCATTACTGACTGCAGAGACTGTAAAGAGACTGAGGTTCAATATTTTGGTAAGAAGTCAGTCTGGGATATAGACTTATATGGGTCAGAATATGTCAGAATAACTGGTATAGTGAGAGCTTCTACTGCTTTTTGGGACTACAGACTTTAAGCATTTAATTACTGATGCTTTCTGGTCCACAGTTTTCTTTAGTTTAAGCATTTTAATTGATTGTATCTCTCACTTTCTGTGATTGTCTGATCTATGGAGTTGTTATCGTCTTGAATAGACTTAATCAATTTGTTACGTTTTTCTTGATTGGAGTTGTGATGATCTATTTTCTACTAAAGATTCACAAAAATATTTGCATACAGTGGGGCAAAAAATTATTTAGTCAGCCACTGATTGTGCAAGTTCTCCTACTTAGAAAGATGAGAGAGGTCTATCCTAGGTACACTTCAACTATGAGAGACAAAATGAGGAAAAAAACCCCCAGAAAATCACATTGTAGGATTTTTAAAGAATTTAATTGGAATTCATGGTGGAAAATAAGTATTGGGTCAATAACAAAAGCTCAACTCAATACTTTGTAACATAACCTTTATTGGCAATGACAGAGGTCAAACGTTTACTGTAAGTCTTCACCAGGTTTGCAAGACCCAGCCACGTTCAACCTTCAATGCTCTCACTGATGGAAGGAAATTTTGGCTTAAAATCTCACGATACATGGCCCCGTTCATTCTTCCCTTAACACGGATCAGTCGTCCTGTCCCCTTTGCAGAAAAACAGCCCCAAAACATGATGTTTCCACCCCCATGCTTCACATTAGGTATGGTGTTCTTGGGATGCGACTCAGAATTCTCCCAATACGCTTCTGGATCACCTATATGCTCACTGGCAAACTTCAGACAGTCCTGGACATGTACTGGCACTGCAGGACCTGGTAGCCTTTGTTACTTTGGTTCCAGCTCGCTGCAGGTCATTCATCAGGTCCCTCTATGTAGTTCTGGTATTTTTGCTCACTGTTCTCATGATCATTTTGACCCCACGGGATGAGAGATTTCGTGGGGCCCCAGATGGAGGGAGATTATCAGTGGTCTTGTACGTCTTCCATTTGCTTACAATTGCTCCCACAGTTGATTTATTCACACCAACCTGTTTGCCTATTGTAGATTCACTCTTTCCAGCCTGTAACAATTTTCTTCGTCGTGTCCTTCGACAGCTCTTTGGTGTTGGCCATGGTTGAGTTTGGAGACTGACTGTTTGAGGCTGTGGACAGGGGTCTTTTATTCAGATAACGAAGTCAAACAGGTGCGATTAATACAGGTAACGAGTGGAGGACAGAAGAGCTTCCTAAAGAAGAAGTTGCAGGTCTGTGAGAGCCAGAAATCTTGCTTGTTTGTGACCAAATACTTATTTTGTACCATGATTTACAATTAAATTTAAAAAAATCCTACAACATGATTTCCTGGATTTTTTTTCTCATTTTGTCTCTCGTAGTTGAAGTGTACCTATGACAATTGCAGACCTTTTTACAGTAGGAGAACTTAGCACAATCAGTAGCTGACTAAATTTTTTTGCCCCACTGTATGCTACCAGTTGGATGGGCAGAGCTCTAACATTAGTGGTCCAATTTTTCTATAGTTACATGGAGGTAGTATCTATGACCTCTTCGATCTGATCAATTTAATTCTTACAGATTTCATCATTTTACCATTTAACAGTAATTTATATTATTTTTAAGTATTTGAATAATTTAGACGTAGAACCTGATAATTTGCCTCCATGGTTTTTTTTCTTTTAAGATAGCATTCTTCATTTTTCCTTGATGTTTTACACTTGTCATCAAACGACAGATCTCCTCTGGGCTTTGGGTAACCTGATCTTTTTGGAAGAATTTTTGATGTGAAGTCTGCCTTTACAACTAATGTTTAGAAGATGCTATTAATGTTGTTTACTGCAGACTTTTACACAGCTCTAAGACTTGCTTTCTGTGTTCGTTGATGATGTGGCTGTTACTGTTTCACTAGAATATGTTTGGTGTCATGTTTAACATCATTATCAGGTGTCATTATCAGTGAAACTTTTCTCTGACTAATCAAAATAATAAATTTCCCTGCCAGTTCTGGCATTTAGTTCTCCACAGATCAGCACATCACCTAAAGTCTGAAAGAAAGTCAGGTCTGTTCACAAATATGGGAAGCAGTTATCCTGAAAATAAGGGGAGTCATCTGGAATCATAAAAACTGCACACAGGTAAAGAGGCTTCTGAGTCATATGTGACTTATTACTAAGCCAAACAGAGGTCTCATTTTTAAGTATCTTATTTAAATGCTTATATTTGTCTTTCCACCTGATTGCTTATATTTGTAATTCCACCTGAGTCACGCCCATGTTTGATTTAAGATTTTACTTTTACTGCTGGAACTATAAGTCTCTGTAACCTTTAGGACATCGTGCAGCTGCATAAGAGCAACACCCTGTTTCCTGGAACATATTTCCTTTATTAGTATACCTTGTATACAGTGGTGTGAAAAAATGTTTGCCCCCTTCCTGATTTCCTATTTTTTTGCATGTCTGTCACATTTAAGTGTTCTGGAACATTAAACCAATTTAAAACATAACTATGGTTTATCATACCTGAGTTCACTGTCTCTAGCCACACTCAGGCCTGATTGCTGCCACACCTCAATCAGGACGTCACTTAAATAGGACCTGCCTGACAAAGGGAAGTACACCAAAAGATCCTTAAAAGCTAAAAATCATGCTGAGATCCAAAGAAATTCAGGAACAATTGAGAAAAAGTAATTGAGTTCCATCAGTCTAGAAAGAGTTAAAGCCATTTCTAAAGCTTTGGGACTCACAGTAAGAGCCATTATCCACAAATGGCGAAGACATGGAACAGTGGAGAACCTTCCCAGAAGTGGCAGGCTGACCAAAATAAAGAGTGCAGCGACGACGCATCCAAAAAGTCACAAAAGACCACACAACAACATCCAAAGAACCGCAGGCCTCAGTTCCCTCAGTTAAGGTCAGTGTTCATGCCTCCACTATAAAAAAAAAACTGGGCAAAAATGGCCTGCATGGCAGAGTTCCAAGACGAAAACCACCGCTGAGCAAAAACAACATTAAAGCGCGTCTCAATTTTTCCAGAACACATCTTGATCCCCAAGACTTTTGGGAAACATTCTGTGAACTGGCGAGACAAACGTTGAACTTTTTGGAAGGTGTGTGTCCCATTACATGTGGGGACACAATGTGGCTGAACTACAACAATTCTTCAAAGATGAGTTGGAAAAAACCCCTCCACAACGCTGTAAACTTGCTCACTGCAAGTTATCTCAAATGCTTAGTTGCAGTTGTTGCTGCTAAGGGTGGCCCAACCAGTTATTAGGTTTAGGGGGCAATCACTTTTTCACACAGGGTCATGTTGGTTTGGATTTTTTTCTCCCTTAATAATAAACACCTTCATTTAAAAACTGCATTTTGTGTTTACGTGTGTTGTCTTTGACAATATTTAAAACGGTTTGATGTTCCAAAACACTTAGATGTGACAAACGTGCAAAAAACATCTGTTTCTGTGTTACAAAAGCTCTCTCTTTTGTTTGTTGCTCTGGATGACAATACAGTTTATTGTAGATTGTAATTGTAATTGATTGTAATCTGGGGTTGGTTGATTTCAGATTCTCCATCTAACCCTTTAGTTCTAGTATGACATTGTTGTATTGTCTTTCATCTGGTTCTGTAGATCTGTCCCTTTATCAGTGGAGAGGTGGGATCGCATTTGGCCTTTAAGCTCAACACTTCTATTTCCAGGAGTGAAAGGTTCTTCTTTATTTTTGATACTAGAGATGGACGATTGGATGGAAGGGCTGATGTACACTGGTACTCAGAGGGTGGATACATCTCTGCTTGGGAGAAAAATAGTTGTATAGTATCAGGATCAGCTGTTGAGGCCACACTGATTTGTGTGTTCATTAATATTATTACTTAATGTCACATCAGCATCAATGCCTATATTCACAGAAGACAAATGATATATCAACACACTAGTAGGGCCAATTTAGAGTGACCAATTAAGCCAACGCAACTCTTTGGAATGTGGGATGAACTATGAGCAACCAGAGTAAACCCACATGGACAAAGAAAGCACATGCAAGCTTCTCAGTTTCTCCATGTTATTATTATTATTCCTCTTTTCTTCTGTCTTAGTCTTTTTTACACTTTTTTGTAGTCCTATCCTTTTACACTGGTCTCTCTCACACTCACACACACTCTCACTCACACTCACTTAACACCACTCCCCCATCAGCTTAATGCCACAAATAGAAACTAATTTTGTGCTAAACACAGTGTAATTATAGTGCTTGAAAAGCACTATATTTTAATTCCACAAACTTCTTATATCTTATTCTTTTCCAGGTTTCTACAACCCAAACCACTTAATTGCACAGACTCCGTTCAAACTGTGTTGCAAAGGTCTTGGCAGTGCAAGATGTAGTATTTGTAAATGCATATTTTTGGAGTCTAAAAGACTCTCAGACTGTAAGCAACAAGATTCTCTGGTCTGACGCAGCCACTCTGGCCAGTTTGGGAGTGCTGCAGTGATGGTTGACCTTTTGGAATTTTCTCCCATCTACACACAGGATCTTTGGAGCTCAGCCAGAGTGACCATAGGGTTCTTGAACAACAAGGACCTTCTCAAGGCCCTTCTCCCTCAGTTGCTTAGTTTGGTGTGGCAGTCAGCTCTAGGAAGAGTTCTGGTTGTTCAAAACTTCTTCCATTTAAGAATTATGGAGGTCACTGTGCTCTTGGGCACTTCAATGCAGCAGAAAGTTTTTGTAGCCTTCCCTAGCTCTGTGCCTCCACACAATCCTGTCTCTGAGCTCTTCAGGTAGTTCTTGCCACCTCATGTGTGACTTTCCAAATTATGTCCAAGCAACTGAAGTTACCACACGTGGACTCCAATAAAGGTCTAGAAACATCTTAAAGAGGTTTAATTTAATCAATGCAATATCTTACATTTTCTTTTTCAATAACTTCGCAAACATTTCTAAAATTCTGTTTTCACTTTGTCATTATGGGGCATTGAGTGCACAATTTTAATTTTTTTTTTTAAGCACGAAGTCACAATATAAAATGTGAAAAGTGAAAGGTTATGAAGACTTTCCAAATGCATTGTACATGCTGTACAGTCAAGCATGCAAGCGCACACACACACACACACACACGCGCGCGCACACACACACACACACAGGTCTTTTCAAGCACTGTCAATCTCCTTCAGGACAAAATGTTATTTGCCAATCTCATCTCAACTGAAGGCATTTCACAAAAGCAATAAGCCTGCTGTTTTGTCTAAATATTACATACTGCATATAGTCTGCATAAAAGTGAATTATGCATAAGAAAAAACAGATTGGGGAAAACTTTCTACTGAGACATTAGTCATCAAACAAGTCATGTAGGATAAAGAATGATGTCTTCTCTCAAGAGGCCATTTACAAGTCATGGAAGCATGTCTGTGTTCTGTCATGGGCTGATTTAATACCAGCTTCTCTACATGTCCATGCTAGTTAAATAAAATGCAACAAAGAATTAAAGCAAACCTATCAAGATGCTGCATACTCAAACACTCAACATTAACAATAAATAACGGTACCAAGTCTGTGGTTAAGGTTATTGGTCTAAAATATACAATCACTACAGAGAGAGAGAAAAACAAAACAAAACAAAAAACAAACAACAAAAACAGTATGATGATTTAGTGGTTAATCAGTTTTAGCAGAGTGACTGAACATATTTTTTGAGCCATCAGTCCAGAACCAAAATCCTGGTCTGGGACCAACCAGCAGATACTCTCTGCGGGACAATCGCTATTGTTTTAGGTATTTGGTAAAATACAACACTCAATCAGGTTCATTGTTGCTGTGCTTTTGCCATTAACAACATGCAACATTATTTCTCATCCTGCTCAAATGTTTAAGGGAATCTCACAAAGGCGGTTAGGCAAAGGCACATCTAACTGTTTTCTGATATTCAAGTGCTGACTTCACACGATTTAAGTCCCACATCACTTTAAAAGCTTTTAATCAAAATAGTTTGCTCAGTATTGTATTAAACAGATAAATGAAAAAGGGTGAGCAGATAAATAAATAAAGAAAAGTGCTAACCAAATTTACAATTACACACAATTCTGTGACAATGTTCATGAATGGATCTGTACTTGATTGCTCTCAGGTGTTAACAATGATCAGTCACTGCAACTACATTTAAGAATGTAGACAAGGCTTGGAGCATTCTGCCTTTTCCAACAGACAAATAAATATAATATAATTAATTCATTCACTTATTCGCTTAATCCTGAACAGGGTCGCGGGAAAGCTGGTGCTTAACCGGCAGCATAGGGCACAAGGCAGGAAGGACCCTAGACAGGGTGCCAACCCATTGTATTAAATATAAAATACTAATATTTATTTTAACCTTCATGCAAATGGTGTGCAGCTTATGGTAAGGAGCATATTAGGGACTGCAAGACAAATTGGTTGTGCCTGATTGGAAGATAAGCCCTCATTGTGTCCAAAAAAAATAATAATAATTATATACTGTGCATCAATTCTAAATTAATTATACAGGGTACAGCCAAATGGCAGCTTTCTTTTGAGTGGTCTGATTATTTTGTATACAATCCACTTACCAGTGTCTGGCATGTGCAAAGTGACAAGAGAAAATCAAAATGCTTCAAGTTCGTGTCTGGGAAAACAAACTCACTGAACGCAAAGTTGTCACACTCAGCAAATGCACAACCTTGAAACTGAAGAAGTCATGTTTACATAGTCACCAGGACAGGATCTGTGATGGCAAATGAAGCAGAAACCCAATTTCCTTTGGATCTGTTTGAACTGCGTGTCATTTGAAAATGCAGTGCATAAACGCACACTGGACTTAAATATGAATACATCGTTTCTACTATTCTATAGTTTCAAATTCTGCATTCACCGCAAACTATAATGGATATTATAACCTAAAAATATAAGATGAATTCTGCTATTTCCAACAACTCATACATTCATGTTTACAGCATTTAGCAGATGCCCTTATACAGAGCAACTTACAAAAGAGCTGATCAATTGAACTTTAGGGATCTTATTCATGAGTGGCAGCTCAGGGGAGCAGCTCTACGAACTCAACCATTTGACAGGTAGTTCAGAGCCTACTGCATCGCCAAATCCCAAAAATAAATTGTATTAACTGACCTAACTGACAAGCACTTCTTGTCCAAAGTAACTTAGAACTGCTATTATTAAAGCAGACATGGTTCAAAGAAACAATACCACCATTTTGGCAGCGCTGGGATTTGCAACCTATTGGACAACATTTTCCTGGCTTAGCCACTGAGTGTTTACATGCGCATAATCTGATTTTTTAATAATCTGAAATTTTCTTGAGGATATGCTGCATTTCAGAGTCTCCACAAATTGTTCAATAGCCCTTCTGCTGCATTTAATTTCGTCATGCATTTAATTCCAGGGTTGCCAGATCCCGCAAAAACAAACAACAACAACAACAACAACAACAAAAAAACCAAACGTCACCGTCAAGAGAAAAAGTCTTTAGAATAGGAGGACCTGACAATTGTGTTGGGTTAGGTGCTCACACATGTGCAGACTGAGAAAACCGATTGAAATCGGGTAACTGGAATACATGCTATGAGGAATCCGATTATTGACTAAAAAACTCCAGTTCTATCTGATTTCCTAAACTGATTTCTAGATTGGAGTATGCTATATACATGACCACTTGAATAATAAGAAATCCAACTATTGTGGGATTATTAAGTGCATGTAAACGCACTCACTATGGTGCCACTAAACCAATCAGGGTGGATTTTTTGAAAGCACTGCAGCACAGTAACCATCGTTAAATGGGAGAAGGTAGATAGATCGCGGATCATTCATTAAACAGTGGTTGCTGTCCTGCGATGGAAAGTCCATCAAATCAGCTAGTTTTGTTAGTTAATTTGTGACTGCTGTACTGTTTACATGAGCACTACATAGTACATAATGCATTATACATGTGTACACCAAGTGTGCTTCAAGATGGAGGATGGGTACGTAGTATACACAATGCTAAACACACTATTTTCAAGTTTTTAATTTGAACAGCACATTATTTGCTTAAAACCTGACAATAAAGAGCTTAATAAAAGCCTCACTATGCCACAGGTCTCTATTGTTCATTTAGAACCATGCAGTCATGCAAGCACTTGCAATGAGCAAGCTGAGAATTTTGCAAACAACTGGTAAACAAACAAAATGGTGCTAAACAATAAAAAAAAAAAAATCCAGAGACTTCTGAGAGGCTGGTAATAAAAACACACATGCACATCAATAAACATCAATTAGGCTTAGGCATTTAAAGAACGTTTTTAAAAACGGCATCCCATGCTGTTGGCAACTTAACACTCATTTCACCATGCTCTTCTCACAGACGGTGTGGTTTCATTGGGCGCACGGAGAAACGAAGAACGCAACACTGCCATCACTTGGATAGACTGCACAACTGCACACAGGACGCCTGTATTTTGCTGATATAATTACAAAGTTTTAACATAAGTACGTTTAATAGCAAATAGCAGTTTCATTCAATACACTGCATGTACAGCATAGACATATCTACCATTTACAGCTAATCTACCGTATAACCTATAAAATAATGAGTAAACCCAAATCCATGTAGTCATAACCTATTAATCCCTCAACCCCATTTTACAAGCAAAGACCACATGGGGTTTCCTGCACATTTCTAGCCTTCAAACATACATCAGCATCATCAAATAGGTCAAAAGGGTGACACGGATGCATGTGAACAAACTCAACCACATGCTGCTTGTCAGTAGGTAGAGCAGCTTCCAGTTGGTCTACACAGAGCTTGTAGAAAGCACCAGAGTAAGCCTTTGCTTTCTGTAAATAATACATAGATCAAATCTCTGGGTGGTTCTCAACACCTCAGGGCTGATCCTAATGAAAAACAGCTGGATTTTGATACTTTGAGATTCACTAGACGTAGGGTACATCAGAGATTGTTGTGGTATTAAAACAAATCAAAACTGTTAACAGCAGTGGTAGGCAGCTTTTTTGCCATGTACAAACTGCATTGTAGAATAGGTACAAAATAAGAAAAGAATATGTATTAAAAACAAACAACCAAAAAAAAAAAAAAACAAAAAAAAAACACATCATAAGTGGTATCATGTTAATCATGTTATTAAGAGTTCAATATTGTGTTTTTCAGAATCACTGTGAGATGATGACTTGTTGTTTGGTGGCTAAAAAAATGCAGATTCTACAAACTAGACCAATTGGGCCACTTTTCACAGTGCGTGCATGCCTGCAAACAACAAGTCATCTCACAGAGATTCTGTAAAACAATATTGAACTCTTGATAACATGATACTACATGTTTTTGTTTTGTTTTTAATACATTTTTTGTCACGCACTCACACAGCAACCCAACAAGACAGCACTTAATCCTCTACTATAACATTTCACAAGATGGGAGAATACAGAGAGGGATCTTCCACCATTCCTCTTTGCACAATCTTTCTAAATCATCCAGAGTCCTGTGTCCTGTCCTATGCACTCTCCTCTTCAGCTCATCCCACAGGTTTTCAATTGGGTTGAGGTCTGGGGACTGAGATGGCCATGAGAGGAGCTTGAGTTTGTGTCTGGTGATCCAGGGACGACCCATCATCTTTCGGGCAGAGGCCACCAGATTTTGATTTAAAATGTTCTGGTATTTCAGAGAGTTCATTATGCACCCTAACAAGGTTCCCGGGGACTTTGTAAGAGGAACAGGTCCAAAGCATCACCGGTCCTCCTCCATACTTCACATTGAGCCTGAGGTGCTTTCCGAAACTCACATTGTGTGTTACGCCAGACCCACTTATTTGTTGTTGTGATTGTTCGCAAAAAACTCCATCTTGGTGTCATCTGACCAAAGCACAAGTCCCAGTACCACTTAGCGAACTCCAGACATTTACATTTACGCTTGTAAGTGAAGAAAAGGCTTTTTCCCTGCATGCCTCCCAAACAGCTTGTTGGCATGTAGACATCACCTGATGGGTGTTATGGAGACTTTGTGACCCCAAGATGCTACTCTTTGATGCAATTCTCTAACACTGAGCTTTGGAGAACTTTTTAATTCTCTTACCATCCTCCTCACTGTAGATGGTGGCAAGAGGCTTCTTTGCCACTGTTGCAGTTGCTTTAAACTTCTTGGTGAGTCCTCTGACTCCAGATATGGGAAGGTGTAGGTGAGTGGCTATTTTCTTGTAGCCATTGCCTGACTTTTGAAGGTCGACACACATCTGCCTTACTTGAACGGTGTGTTCTCTTGTCTTTGCTATGTTGAAAAGTGGATAACAGAAATAGGTCTCTGTGCCACGTCACATTTATACCCCAGGGAAACAGGAAATGATGAATTACTAATTAAAAGGTTCGTAGATACAAAGATCAATTACATTTATTTTCTAGAAATTGTTAGGGGTGCCACTACTTGTGGAACAGGTGATTTTATGAAAAATATATATATTTTTTAATATTTTTGGTCTCATCTTTAGCAAACTGCAGACCAGCAGCAATATTCTGTTTTGAGAGCAGTGGCTTTCTCCTTGCAACCCTGCCATGTACACCATTGTTGTTCAATGTTCTTTTGATGGTGGACTCATGAACATTGACATTAGCCAATGTGAGAGAGGCCTTCAGTTGCTTAGAAGTTACCCTGGGGTCCTTTGTGACCTCGCTCTTGGAGTGATCTTTGTTGGTCGACCACTCCTGGGGAGGGTAACAATGGTCTTGAATTTCCTCCATTTGTACACAATCTGTCTGACTGTGGATTGGTGGAGTCCAAACTCTTTAAAGATGGCTTTGTAACCTTTTCCAGCCTGATGAGCATCAACAACTCTTTTTCTGAGGACCTCAAAAATCTCCTTTGTTCATGCTATGATACACTTCCACAAACATGTTGTGAAGAGCAGACTTTGATAGATCCCTGTTCTTTCACTAAAAAAACAGGGTGCCCACTCACACCTGATTGTCATCCCATTGATTGAAAACACCTGACTAATTTCACCTTCAAATTAACTGCTAAGCCTAGAGGTTCACATGCTTTTGCCATGCACTAATATGTAATATTGGATCATTATAATATTTTTGTCTCATTTGTTTAACTGGGTTCTTTATCTACTTTTAGAACTTGCGTGAAAATCTGATGATGTTTTAGGTCATATTTATGCAGAAGTGCATACAATTCTAAAGGGTTCACAACCTTTCAAGCACCACTGTACATGTATAAAAAAAATACATGCACTGTAAAGGTGGAAATGTGGTCCATAAATACACATAATGCATTCGGAAAGTCACTTTCACTTTTTCACATTTTGTTATGTTGAGGTCTTCTGCTTTAAAAAAAATAATTAATTAAAATATTAATAATAATTAAAAAACAATAAAAAAAATCTTTTCATTCTGTCATTATTGGGTATTGCAACAAGGCCACAATATAATAAAATGTGCAAAAAGTGAAAGAGTCTGAAGACTTTCCAAATGCACTCCAATACTGGCAGCAAACTTTACAACAAATCTGCATTACAAAATATTTCTATACTTCTTGCAACCTAAAAGTGCCCATTTCCCAATGAACAGGTAAGTTGTCCATGTGTGATGTGAGAGTAAAAATAGCAATCAGTGCAGTCCCATTGAAATAGAGCCACAGATGGAGGATGGCATGGGGCAGTGGGCACAACTGGCACTTGTAAGCCAGCACAGGAGGCTTTGAACAGGGTACACAGACATAAAGCTGGACCATACTGAGCTAATGAAACAGAAGCAGCAGCAAGTGTTCAGTGACCGGAACGGTTAGTCACTGGGATTAAGCATTTAGTGTTTTTTAATTGTTAGGATGACATACAGATGTGTGTTGAATTAGATGTTTAAAGAAATACAACATTCTTAAGAAATGAAAAAGTGGAGAAAAATACTAATAAAACGGCATGGCTAAATAATATAATTTTAAAGAAATAAATATCCAAACAAATGTTACACATGCTTTTATCATGCAAACACTTCCATAATAATAATAATAATAATAATAATAATAATAATAATGCATTATTCAAAATTTGTTTGCTGCATTTCTCAGTCATATGGCTTCTATGGAGTACATGTCACAGTGCTGTCAATATAATTTGATGCAATATCAGTTAAAATAGAATGCCAACTACTTTTGTAAGCCAAACACCACCACCTCACTATGATCTCCCAGTACTGAAGTGGTGTTAAATAACTTTCATATGGATTATGAAGCTTAAGATCAGTTTGTTTTTGACCGCCATGAATCACCTTTAGGCTTTACTCATTGCAGAAAGTTTAGTGCGGTTCTTGTTCATTTCACAGTTGGGACTTCCTATGGTGTCAAGGAAGCTCAGGATTTTATGGCCATTGTTGACATTTAACACCCATTTTATGTCCTCCGGTACTTTTAGTTTACTTCTAACATTGTATTTTCTGCATTTTGAAATTGTATGTAATCTATGTGTTTTTGTATGTTATTGTTGTTATATATATATATATATATATATATATATATATATATATATATATATATATATATATGTTTAATAGTGTTTTCAGTACAACTGCCACAGGTTGCCCGATGTTCTCCATTTAAGAGGTGCTGATAGGTCAGTTTAGAATGACAGCTTATCCAAATTGTTTGATCAATTCTATTACGGAAACTTTTTGTCACATTAGTGTTTATGATGGGGTATATCTTCTGCAGTTTATTATTTGTCTGACTTATCCACGTGCACTGCCACAGGCTTTTAATGTAAGACTGTATTGCTGGTTTGATGTCTACAGCTGGTAACTTGACATTCTTAAGTAGTATAACCATAGTGTTATATGCCGTCCTGTGAGGTTTTTCCATTTCCTGGTATGTCAATGTGGCTAATATATTACTGGGTCATAGACTCTAAGACTTGAATACTAAAGAGTATTATTATTAATAGAGCTCTTTGCTTCTCCTCAATATACTCCAGGGGCATTGCTATGGCTGTTGCTGCGGCTGTGAAGATGGAACTCCAATTTGGTAATTCAACTGTCTGTGAGAAAGCTCCAGACACTATGGCCACTGTAACCCGGTCTGCAGATCTGGACACCTCCGTATTTATAAGTGTGTTTAAAATATGTCTCTCTGATGGGGGCAAAATCCTGTTGGTAATGACTGGGTGTGTTGTTGAGCTTAATGCGAGTAAATAAATATAAAAGTGTGAGACAGTAACTACAAAACACTTACTATAAAAGGGAACCACACTGAAAATTTAAATAACACCCCATGTGAAATTGCTGTGTCAAACTGTTTGGTTTAAGAGTGATTATTGTGAGCTATGGCTTTTTATTTAATGCCATGCACTGTCACTTCATAATTTTTCTCAGCATCCTTTAGAGGAATCTAACCAAATTCGCCATGGTCATGTACACGATCAGCCATAACATTAAAACCACCTGACTAACATTGTATAGGTCAACCTCATGCCACAAGGTTGTGAAACCTCAAGGTACAGACTATACAGTGGGGCAAAAAAAAAAAAAAAAAAAACCTTAGTCAGCCACTGATTGTGGAAGTTCTCCTACTTAGAAAGATGGGAGAGGTCTGTAATTTTCATCATAGGTACACTTCAACTATGAGAGACAAAATGAAAAAAAATAAATCCCGGAAATCACATTGTAGGATTTTTAAAGAATTTAATTGTAAATCATGGTGGAAAATAAGTATTTTGTCACCCACAAACTAGCAAGATTTCTGGCTCTCACAGACCTGTAACTTCTTCATTAAGAAGTTACAGTTACACTTCTTTACTAATGGCTCCTGTTTGACCTCGTTATCTGTATAAAAGACCCACAGCCTCAAACAGTCAGACTCTAAACTCAACCATGGCCAAGACCAAAGAGCTGTTGAAGGACTCCAAGAAGAAAATTGTAGACCTGCAGCAGGCTGGGAAGAGTGAATCTACAATAGGCAAGCAGGTTGGTGTGAATAAATCAACTGTGGGAGCAATTGTTAGAAAATGGAAGACATACAAGACCATTGATAATCTCCCACGATCTGGGGCCCCATGAAAGATCTCATACCGTGGGGTCAAAATGATCATGAGAACAGTGAGCAAAAATCCCAGAACTACACAGAGGGACCTGATGAATGACCTGCAGAGAGCTGGAACCAAAGTAACAAAGGCTACCATCAGTAACACAATACACTGAGAGGGACTCGAATCCTGCAGTGCCAGCAGTGACCCCCTGCTTAAGCCAGTACATGTCCAGGCCTGTCTGACGTTTGCCAGAGAGCATATGGATGATCCAGAAGAGAATTGGGAGAATTTCATGTGGTCAGATGAAATCAAAATAGAACCTTTTGGTAAAAACTCAACTCAACGTGTTTGGAGGAAGAAAAATGCTGAGTTGCATCCCAAGAAAAAACCATACCTACTGTGAAGCATGGGGGGTGGAAACATCATGCTTTGGGGCTGGTTTTTCTGCAAAGGGAACAGGACGACTGATCCATGTTAAGGGAAGAATGAACGGGGCCATGTATCGTGAGATTTTAAGCCAAAACCTCTTTCCATCAGTGAGAGCATTGAAGATGGAATGTGGCTGGGTCTTCCAGCATGACAATGATCTGAAACACACCGCTTGGGCAACGAAGGAGTGGCTCCTTAAAAAGCATTTCAAGGTCCTGGAGTGGCCTAGCCAGTCTCCAGACCTCAACCCCATAGAACATTTGTGGAGGGAGTTGAAAGTCCATGTTGCCCAGCGACAGCCCCAAAACATCACTGCTCTAGAGGAGATCTGCATGGAGGAATGGGCCAAAATACCAGCTACAGTGTGTGCAAACCTGGTGAAAACTTGCAGGAAACGTTTGACCTCTGTCATTGCCAACAAAGGTTATGTTACAAAGTATTGAACGTTTATTATTGACCAAATACTTAAATTCTTTACAACTCCTACAATGTGACTTCCTGGATTTTTTCCTCATTTTTTCTCTCATAGTTGAAGTGTACCTACGTTGAAAATTTACAGACCTTTCTCATCTTTCTAAGTAGGAGAATCTGCACAATCAGTGACTGACTAAATACTTTTATGCCCCACTGTATAAGACCTCAGGTGTCCTGCGGTATCTAAGACCAAGAATTTAGCAGCAGATCCTGTAAGATCCTGTAAGTTACAAGGTAGGTTCTGCATGGATCCGACTTGCTTGTCCAGTTCATCGCACAGATGTTTTGGGGGCCAAGTCAACATCTTAAAATTGTCATGTTCCTCAAACCATTCCTGAAAATTTTTTGCAGTGTGGCACTGCATTATCTCACTGACGCCATTGCCATGAAGGAGCATGCCTGGTCCGCCACAATTTTTAGGTAAGTGCTACTTGTGAAAATAACATCCCTATGAATGCCAGGACACCAAGGTTTTCCAACAGAACACTGCCCAAAGAATCACACTATTAAATGTTATTTCACTTCAACTCTGAAGTTTTAATGTTATAACTGATCGGTGTATATGACACACTTGGGAAAGGGACGTCTTTTCAGTCATGAGTTTGTAACATGCAATGCTTTGCTACGCTGTGTAGTGGGAGGGACCAAAAGGCACCAACATGTTAGCGCAAGGGTAACAGACATTATGCATTTTTGATCTCTACATTTTGCTGCATCTGAACTACCATCTTATAAATTGTACTGAACATTATCTCAGTAGGAAACAGAAAGATGATAATAGAACCAAACTTCAATTACTAAGACATCAATAGACCAGCCACAGTTCCTACATGAGGTTATACAAGTCATCTCACAAAGACATGTACACTGACGCAATGAAACTGCCCTCCAAGTTTCGCATGTTATCACTTGGCTCATTCAGTTTCCCCTCATGCTGTACTATGGCCTCCTCCTTCTCTCTCTCAACATATCATTATAGTGGATTTTATTGATAAAACACAGACAACTGTCTTCACTCAGTGAAGACATGAGGTCAAGGTGGATGGATGCGTGTATGCAACTCTATATTGCTGTTTGCTGTGACCTGCAGGCATACAGCACGGTGATGGGCAATTATTCTGACACTAACCCTTGCATAAAAAACAAAACAAATTTCTTGTATATCTTCATTACATATTCATACACACAGGTGCAGACAGAGTAAGAAGGCAGGTGCTTTTCTGGATGGTGGTTATCTAATTCAGACCGGTTTCTTCTGTTCCTGTTCCAAGACTCCCAACCCCCATGGCCAGTTGCCATGGAAACACCTTCGCAGAGGAAACTGAGGGGTGTGTAAGGGACATGATGAAATATATGCAAGTCTAAAGGTTAAAAAAAAAATAATAATAATGATGCATTCATGTGGCTATATTATTGACTACTCAGTGCACAAAAGCTTCTACAAACTGAAAACGACTTCTGCATGATTCCATCAAAGAAGACTAGAAAACCCAGAGAATTGAAGTGAACTCACTTCTTCATAGCATTAAAGAAACTTTTAGTAGCTCTCACAGATTTCTCACAAAATGGGAAAAAACACTACATTCAAACATGTCATAAAATGTGTAAATATTATTAGTTTGTAATGATTATATTTAGTTTAGTTTGTGTGTATATAGTGTACATGCCTCCAGGGCCACTGTTAAGATGTACGAATTTACCAGTGTCATGTTTTAGAGGGTACTCAAAATGTCTTTGTGGTTAAATGGCTATATTATACAGAATAAGAGAGTTACGCATTCCTAAAGAAAAAGGAATTATTACAACATCATCCATCACATCCCATTTCACTGGATGACAAATATGAAGTGACAAAAGGTCAAATCTCCTCAATATGGGGAAGATTAGCGGACACAGAAATGAGATAATCCAAGTGTGTTAACCATAAATCATTCAGTGAATATTACAAAACAGCTAAATATGCCCATATGCAACCATTTTTAAAGTAAACTGCATATGAAAACTGAACGAATCGATCCCTACAACAGACCTTAAGCTAATTGCACATGTAATTAGTTCAATCAGGCTGCATGTTAAAAAGTCATCAGGAGACAGTTTAAGCCTGTGAAGCTGCCTAGACTCCATAGAGAGATTACTGAATTATGGAAACGAGATGCTATGACTGACAATTCAATTATCTCTTTATAGAAGGCCTTCTACAACAAAAAGGCACATCGCTTTCATCCTGTTTTTAAGATATGTTACTTAGGCAGGAGCTTTCCTCAATGAAAGAGAAGAAATGGAAAGAGGATGACCTGCTATTAAACTAAATACACAGGGGAACGTGAAGAGTGGCTGACGTGCTCATTAGGGCTACATTTTTCTCCCAGTCCAGAAACAGTAGCCTTAATGAGGATCCCCAATTACAGAAGACAACAGAGTATAAGGCACATGCGTGCACACACAGGCAAATGAGATTAGGTGCCAAGCTCATAATAAGAACACACAGGAGGCTTTAGTTATTATAGTGAAATCAGTTTCATCTAACTCTTGCACTCAATAACTATACTTGTGAGAATTTCTAATCTAATACACACACAGAGACACACACACACAGACACACACACTCACCACAATCTTAGCTAGGATTCCATCGTCATTGGATTCCATGGTAACCACTGCCTTGTCTGTCTCAATTTCACAGAGCGCATCACCAGCTGCCACCACCTCACCTGTTCTCAGACACAGAGACACACACTAAATATTATACCATCTCCACAGATGCAGACCAGTTTCATACACACTGAATGTTTATTTCAATATCCATAAAATTCTTTACATATCATTACCATGTTTCCTAACTTCCGTGGGTGATTGAGAACGATTTAATATTCACAAAACTGCCAACCATTACAACCCCCTAGGCTACTCTGATCCGATTTCAGTGAGTGATTCACTAATACCATTTTATAGGTTGAAACACAATGGATATTTTGCAATGTGCAATATTGTAATTCTAAGACAGCACATTAAGACTACACATTGATGTTTCAAAGCTTATTCAATCATGGTGCTGAGATCCAAAGGCTTATACAATGCACTATATTCTCAGTTCGGAAGGCCATCACACACACAGCAACAAATGATAATGTACCACCATCTCCAAACACCCCAGAGCTGGAAGGGCTCATGAATAAAACATTTGATTAAACATGAAAAATGACGAAAGACTCGCACACAAACACACACAGATGGCTTAATAGTGGTGATTAATGTATGATCTATATCAAAGCAAAGTAGTTCTGCAAAATACTATTGTTTATCATAATGAGCCTAGAGGATGGTGTCCAAGAGACATTCATACTACACAATATTTACCTATTCTGTAACAGAAGCAAATACCATTCATCCAGAAAACAAATCAGAAAATTACTGAATAAAAATTGTGTTGGAATATTATGTGATGGGAGAACTGTAACATGCCTACTTGGATTCTGCCCATTTCAGATTGTGTTCTACTTGAGAAGTTACAGGTCAGGTCATTTAACACAATTTACCACAGACAAAGACAGTCTAGTCTGCAAGATGTTATTTAGATAATGGGAGATATGACTGCAAAAGAGGGACAAGTAAATAAGCTGAAAAAAAGAAGAACAATCAAGAATACTGCCAGAATCAATAGAAGAAACAATTCCAAAGCAAAAAAAAAAAAAATGGACAACAGAAGTGATTCTGGAAATGATGGAGCAGCGAAGAAAATAGAATAACAAGGAGAATGTGAAGTATCAGTAAACTGACAAGAAAATTAGAGCAAAATGTGCAAAAGCCAAAGAGGAATAAGAAAACTCTCTGTATAGCATCTCCAAAAGGCATACAAGAAAGTGTTGCAATCTGGCAGAGACAATCCCTTGCTGTGTGTAGGCAAGCATTATCCTGCTGAAACATGCCAGCTGGAAGTCCTGCCATGAGAGGCAACACACAGATCATCACACCAGCAGTTGAGGCATAGTCTAGCAGTCAACAGTCTCCCACCAAGAAGGAATCCATTAATCATCGAATCACAGTCCTCATAATTGTAATCGAATCATGAGGTGCCTATCGCTTCCCATCACTAGTACACAAGAACAAGATGACTGAGCATCAGAATGGGAAAGAAAGTTGACTTAAGGGACTTTGAATGAGGAATGGTTGTTGATACAAGACGGGCTGGTCTGATCTGATCTACTGGTATTTTCACGTAGAGTCATCTCCAGGGTTTACAGAGAAACTGGTTTACAATAATGCCTGAAGAACTGCCATGTTGGTGCCAGAGTTTAGACCAAGGTATGCAGAAGAGTATCTATAAATGCACAACACATCAAACCTTGAAGCAGATGGGCTATAGCTGCAGAACATCACACCAGGAACCACCATTTCCAGCCTACTTTCAGGTATCACAGGCAACTGAGGCTACAATTCTCATGAGCGCTACAAAATTGGATAATACAAGATTGGAAAATTGTTCCCAGGTCTGATGTGTCTTGATCTCCGTTGCAACATTCAGATAGTAGGGTCAGAACTTTGTGCAAACAACTTGAATGCATGGTTCCATCCTGTCTTCTATCAACGGTTCTGGATGGTGGTGTATTGATGTAGGGAATACTGTCTTGGCATTCTTTGGTCCCCTTAATACCAACAGCCTACCCAAGCATTGTTGCTAACCATGTCCATCCCTTTATGACCACAATGTATCCATCTTACGATGGGTATTTTGAGCAGGACAACGTCTCATGTCACCATGCTCAAATCATCTCAAACTGGTTTCATGACATGACAATGAGGTCACTGTACTCAAATGTCCTCCACAATCACCAGATCTCAATCAAGTAGAGCACCTCCGGGATGTGGTGGAATGGGAAATTTGCATCATAGATGTGCAGTCGACAAATCTGCAGCAACTGTGTGATGCTATTATGTCAATATGGACCAAAATCTCTGAGGAATGTTTCCAACAACTTAGGCTATACATTTACATTTAAAGCATTTAGCAGACGCTCTTACCCAGGGCAACTTACAACTTATACAATCTTACAATACAAGCAATTGTGGGCTAAGGGTCTTGCTCAAGGACCCCACACTGGCAGCTTGGCAGAGGTGGGATTTGAACCCTGAACCTTCTGGTCCATGGTCCAGTACCATAACCACTACCGCTAGGCTACTACAGTCCTAAAAGGGGGAAAAGGGGGTTCAACCCGGTACTACCATGGTGTAGCCTTGAAGTGGCCAGTGAGTGTATAACTGCTGAATGCCATTTTTAACAAACATTTAAATTCGTTTTACCAGGTTTCTATACAATTCCATTCTGACTAGGTCCTATTTGCAGAAATAAGTCTAAATGTGGAGAAAGTGAAAATGTCATTCCTTTGACGTGTCCACTTCCAATACACCAACAGAAAATCAAAATCCATTTTCTCACCCTCCATTAGGAATTGAACTCCACTGAGACCTAAACTGAATAGAAACAATCTATCTACCAGGCTCAGTTGTGTTCAGTTCAGCATGCCTGGTTGTCATGCTTGCTCATACATCATCATTACAGTGTACGGGAGCACTATAATTGAGCCAGAAATAAAGCATGTGCTAAATGACACACATCTTACTGCTATAACCCAAGCAGTGTTGCAACTCAATCACAAACTGAATGCAACTAAAACCATGTAGAGTATTTAATTTCGTCTGATGGTCAGATCGGTGCTCTAATTGGAAACTGGGGGTGGAATGAATTCACCTTCCAAATCTGAGGGTGTTCATTATTACATATAGTTTACTGCCAGTCTTTCTGTCAGATGGACAGCTAGAAAAATATTGTTCTGATAAAGCATGCATGGTATACTTCAGATTTTCAGATGTTAGATGGCTCACCTAAGAACATCTAAAAAAGGATAAACAAATTAAGCCTAATAAGCCACTTCTGTTTTTAATGCTGTTAATGGTGAGATGATCTTGTTCATCATGATAAAACTACTTTAAAACATGTTCCTATGACATCTGTAACATTTAGCAAGATAGCAGAGCTGTCAACAGTGACAAATTCCTACTCATAGTAACAGTTTATCAAGGGGACATCTGTGATTAAATTTTACATGGTTCCTCAATAGTAATTTCTGCTAGAACAAGCGAGGTTCTACTGGGTTGTATTCTCTTTGAACCTGAATGTCTGCATCACATGCAACTGACTGATGCAACTGTTACAGAAACTAAAAACACACAAGCAAATATTATGCATATTCAAATATAAAGCAATGGTTAATACCTGAAGCTGCTATTAAAATCACCATCTTCAAATCAGCCAGTGGTATCCAGCTCTGTTTTTTTTTTTTTCTCTCTTTATTTTTAGTTTTTATTAATCTGAGACCTTTCAGCACCCAGTCCAATCAAAAGTCCAAATGGTTTTAACACTTTTATATGTAGTTTTAGGAGGAAGAAAATAAACACTGACATGGACAATCTATAAGGAAATCACAGAATAGCACCTGCAAAGAATAGATTACTCCAGTACCAAATGTAACTTTAGTCCTGTCTGAAGAGCTAATATCGATATTGTATCAGTATTGCCTTTTGCCAGAGCTCTGACATGTCAAATCGTAGAGTCGATTATCCCTAGATGTAAAATTTCTCTCACTCACTACCCACACTGGTTTACTTCACCCATAGATTCAAGGTGTTATGCACGTTCAATAGGAACACAATTGAATACAATATATGGACTGTGAAATGAAGGCTCTATGAGGTCTGTGTGTGTAAAACATAACCTGCAAATAGCACGATATCATATAACCTTATTTTTGTTCAAACAAGATAAGGTAGATTAAGATAAAGTATTATATGTAAAATATACAATATATTACATTTGGTCATTTATTTGTTGAGAAAAATTATCCAAGATTACATGTTTGCAAGTAACAAAAGCATGTGACCCCTAGGATTACCAGTTCATTTTAGGGAGATGTTAGAGTCTGAAGTTTTCAATTAATGGAATTGCAATCAGGCAAGAGTGGGCACCCTGCAGCATTTAAAGAACAGGCATCTATCAGAGTGTGACCTTCACAACACATTTGTGGAAGTGTATCATGGTACAAACAAAAATAGCTTTCTGTGAACCTCAGAAAAAGAGCTGTTAACGCTCATCAGGCTGCAGTCCACAGTCAGGCATATTCTGTACAAACAGAGGAATTTCATCACAAATAGTGTGTGAGGAGACAAAGGAATTCAGTAGTAATCCTTAGTAACTTATAAACAACTAAAAGCCTCTGTCACATTGGCTAATGTTAATGTTTATGAGCCCAATATCAGGAGACCACTGAGCAACATTGGTGTGCATGGCAGGGTTCCAAAGAAAAAGCCAATGGTCTGCACATACTGCTGCCCATCATGTGGATCCAGAGGACAGTGGACAGATAAAACCAAAACAAAGCACATCGGTTTAAATTAGTGAAAAGGGAAAAAACAAACAACAAAAAAACAAAAAAAAACTAATACAGTGCATCCCAGCACAAGAACCTTACCTCTTCTGTGAAACATGGTGGTGGTAGTATCCTGTTTTTTTCCTGTTTGGCTGTATCCTGGCCAGGATAATTTGCCACCATGGATGTAACAATGAATTCTAAATTATACCAGCAAATTATAAAAGAAAATATCAGGACATTTGACCATGAACTGAATTTCAAGAGAAAGTGGGCCATGCAGACTTTAAACAGACAGTTATTTTGACCAAAACTGGTTAAAGAATACTACAGTTAAGGTTTTTGAATTGCCAAGAGAAAGTCCTGACCCTTATTCAATAGACATGTCATGGAAGCAGTTCATGCACAGAAACCCAACAGCATCTCATAGTTTAAGCTGACCTGTATATAGAAATGGGCTCAAATTCTCCCAAGCCAATGTGCAGGACTGATTAACGTTTATGGAAACGTGAACATGGGGTAACAGTAGATAATGAAAGCGAAGGTTAATATACTTTTGCTACTCAGAGATATGTGCTGCTGGAAAATTTTCCTCCATAAATAAATGACCAGACACAAATATTGTTGTCTTATTTGATCAGCTGGCTTCTCCATGTACTTTAGACCTTCTTCTGAAAAGCTGTTAATAGTTTACGTCATATTTATGCAGAAATACAGAAAATTCACAAACTTTCAAGTGCCACTGTGTATCTGGACTGTTTGTGGTTCATAGTTCACAATTTACTTAAATGTTTCAGTATAAGAATTTAGTAGTCTGGCAATTACTTTCTTATTAAGGGAACTGAGGACAATCCTGTTCTATTCATGTCCTCTGGATGAGTAAGTGATGAGGTGGATTTGCCAGTACATAATATTTTCCAGCTTGCACCCAATGTTCCCAGGAATGGCTTTGGACCCCCACGACACTCAAAACTTTTAAGCTGTTACTAAAGATTGATGATGGTGCAATACATGCTGTTTTGTTAAGTATTTTGCACTAGATTCAGGTTTACATGAATGAATTTCAAAGCTTATCTTAAAAATGACCCTCGTGTCCAAACTCTAGAGCCTACGTAAAAGTGCAAAATTGTAAACTTAAATGCTGTCGGTATGTAGCAAAGCTATGCAACTACTGCCATGAAAATGACAAGCATGATTCTCACCCTCCTTCTTGAGCCATTTCACAATGTTGCCTTCCTCCATGGTAGGTGAGAGGGCAGGCATCTCCACTTTGAAAGGTGCGACACCTAGAGGATACAATGACAAATGCATCAGAAACGGCAATGTTTAGGAATTTTAATCAAATCTAAATTTAGAGGCAGGAGATTTCCCCAGGTGAAAACAGCAGAAAGGGCACAATGCGTTATGGTATTTCATCCTGGTGAAGAAGCAAAAATATATTCCTGTTTAATTATGTTTATAAATACCACAGAACCGGCAAGCGTTTCAACTTAAGGAAAATGTCAATGAACACAGCATGGAGGAACTCTGAAGTACACAGCAAATGCACATACACAATAAGGGAATCAGAGCACATCAATGTCATGCTGCAGGCCAGAAAGAGAGCAGTACGAGACCTCAAGGTTGCAGGCTTCACGCTTCAACATACTGCTGCCAGCACTCACAACACAACAAAGGAAATCAAAACTGCATCAAAACAAAGCACATTAATCCACCAGATGTAAAATGCATACATTTCTCACACTGGGCCTCAAAATCTAATACGTCTGATCAGCAATAAGACTTAACTGCCTAAATATGAACCCGATTTCTATTTGCAAGTGCTTAAGAACTCAAGACACATTGTTGAAGTCTGAATGCGATTAATGCCAAGTGCTAGATACAGCCAAAAATCATGCACATCAGTGCACAGCAATATGGAGGTCATGTCCAGCAGTCAGAACACTGTGCTGTATTTATGGGATACAAAGAGAGGAATAGGACAAAGATTTTGGCCATGCAGACAAAAACAGCTAGCTCCTAATTAGTAATGGAAACTCATAACAACTGAACAAATTATTATTATTATTGTTATTATTATTATTATTATTATTATTATTATAAACATGTCAGAGAGGCACTACGGCTAAAGGAAACAACGCTTTCATGAAAAGCTATTCAATTGCTGAGTCTTACTTTTTAGGGGTTGTATTAATTTTAATATTAACTGTGTAGCTTGTTATATTATCTACATACAGGGAGAAAGATTAAATCTGGACGACCCCAAGTGCTACAAAAAAATCAAATTTATCATATGGATTAATGTGTTATATTCATATGTACATTTGTTTGTGTTTTAATCACAGAAAAGTCAGTTTAACAGATGTTAAACTTACAAGCAGCGAACGCTTATAAGCTGTTGTAACATGAAGCTATACACTGAAGAGCCCATGACTGCTCACAATTCAGATAATGAATAATGTTGATTATCTTGCTACAGCTGCTTTTTAAGGTCCGGGATATATTAGACTTTAGATAATACTCATAGTTGGACTCCTACATGGCAGAAGCAGACAGGCGTAAAGACCTGAGTAAATCTGACAGGGAACAAATCATAATGGCCAGTTATGTTATGACTGGGTCAAAGCACCTGCAAAATGACGAGGCCTGTGTGCTCACGGTCATCAGAGGTGAGTACCTAAGGATGATGTCCGAGGAGGCACAAACAACAAAGCAGTGTTCAGTTTCCAAGGTTTATTGTTGCCCTGGTAATGAAGGCTGTGTCAGTGTTATAACTAAACTTTGAAGCAATGCAAGAAGGCTCGTCAGATGACGCTTGTTCCCTTGTACGACATAAGGTCAATTGAATGTGTGCACTGTGTACCTATGGGTGTAGTGGCACCAGGAAAAGCTGTGGGAAATGTGATGCTCTGGGTAATGCACTGTGAAACCCTGGCATCAAGTACTCATGTAGAGGTTAATTTGACAAGTGCCATCTTCATACACATAACTGTGCACCAGGAAATCATAATGTTTTTGGCTCACAGGTGTATGTGATTGTTTACATTTTTGTAGTACATGAACTGAAACATTGAAGCAGTGCGTGTGCATGCATTAACAGGCTACAGCCTACAGTGGTGCTTGAAAGTTTGTGAACCCTTTAGCATTTTATATATTTCTGCATAAATATGCCCTAAAACAACATCAGATTTTCACAACAGTCCTAAAAGTAGATAAAGAAAACCCAGTTAAACAAATGAGACAAAAACATTGTACTTGGTCAGTTATTTATTGAGGAAAATGATCAAATATTACATATTAGTGAGTGGCAAAAGTATGTGAACCTCTAGGATTAGCAGTTAATTTGAAAGTGAAATTAGAGTCAGGGGTTTTCAATCAGTGGGATGACAATCAGGTGTATTTAAAGAACAGGAATCTATCAAAGTCTGCTCTTCATAACATGTTTGTGTCGTAAAAGGGACCTCAGAAAAAGAGTTGTTGAAGTCTGCATGTCATCCCTATATCTGTGTGGGTCTACCCTGGAAACTCAGGTCTCCTCCCACTGTCCAAAGATGAGCATAAGGTTAACTGATTAGACTAAATACGGTCCGGTCTGAGTGTATATATTGTATAAAACTAGTTGCTATGTAACCATTTGTCTGTTGTTAAAATGGACATTGATAGTAATAGCCATTCAGAACAGTATTGGTAAATGCTCGGTGCTTGATGGTGAGGTTTTTGCATCCCACTCCATGTGCAATTCCACAGCTTTTATTCCCATTGTTCCGAGCTTGAAGATGCAGTGTTCAATATGTTTCGTACTGATTACCTTGAAGTGTATTTAACTACAGTGCAAAACTGTGGCTGTCCAATCAGTTTGTTAGATTACAACTCTCCATTCCTACAGTAGAGTCTCTGATAGCTAAAAGCAAGTAATGAAACATAAGCGCCCCATGGAACTACAAATAATGCCATCAATCCCACTTCATTCAGTCTGCCATCACAACAGTAAGCTTACAACGTGCATACAAAATCTGGAAATTTGTGAAATGCAATGCACCAAAAAAAAAAAAAAAAAAAAAAAAAAAAAAAAAATTGTATTTACTGTGTGTGGCATTTTTAAGAGCTTTGAGAGATGGAAATAAGAAATACATACAACAAATCCTAGCATAAACATAAATGCCTAATCCATCTGCAAGAGTTTCCATCTTTCCTTTGATGTACACATTAGCAACATTAATAGAACTGCTTTCTTCCAACTATGTAATATTTCCATATTTCCAAATTCCAAACTATTTCCAAACGAGAAACTGGTTCATATAGTTACAAACTTGAGGATGGATTATTGTTAACGCCGTTTGGACTGGAGTATCTAGTTTGTTGTTTATTTCCCGTCACGACTGCATCACTGGCTATTCGTGACAGAAGCAAGATCACAAATCACACACACTCACATTGGGGTAAATTAGAGTGATCAGATGAACTAAAACATATATTTGAAAAATGAGAGGAAACCAGATTACCCAGAGTAAACCAACATAGGCAGGACATGCTAACTCTGCACAGACAGAGTCCAAGGGCAGGACTGAACCGGGGATGACATGCGTTACCTTCTGGTTCTCCCCCTTCTGTTACAGTTAGTGCTAATAACTTCATTTATTATAGTTACAATATTATCATATTCGTTTCACTTTTTATGTATTATATTATCTGCTTTGAGGGGAGGGGAGGAGGGGTAGCAATGTTGCATCACAGCGAGAAGGACCTGGGCTTAATCCCCAGGTCGAGTGGTCTGGGTCCTTTCTGTGTGGAGTCTCTGCCCGTGTCCGTGTAGATTTACTCCAATTGTGAAAAATGTGACAAAAATATTACAAAGTTGATATTGAGGGTTGTAATTTGTAAATATAGTTGGAAAAAAAAAAAAATATATATATATATATATATATATATATATATATATATATATATATATATATTTTTTTTTTTTTTTTTTATAGACGGCACAGAGATACGCCTATTAAATTACTTAGTTTCTATGTTTCATTTCATTCTTTTAGCAACATCACAGACCATGTCCCAAAGCGTAATAAGAAAAAAAAGCACAAAAACATTTCCTGTGGTAATAATATAGGTATAATACACAGACTTTAGCAGGCAGAGACTTAAATAACTGAATTGGACAAGATAGGTTACTCTGGCAATAACCAATTACATCACTTCCCCATGTAATCTGTCCACAAATTAAAGCGACTGAGTACTGCCATGTTTTGTGCAGAGATCAAAGTACTTCTGTAATGCGGAACCATTTATGAGTGAATCACACTGACAAAGTAGTGTATAAGTAGACAGAATTTCAAGTCATGCATAACAGGTATAGGTCTAAGGGTGTAGGGGGCTCTGGTTAGAGGTAGCACCTTTGGCGTCTGGCAGCTGCATCTTACCTGGTAGGGTGGACGGGCATCACTGGTCCTCATCCATCCCCTAAATCTCTCACGTGTTGGCTCCAAGTGCCACACCCTGGGAAACACCGCCTCAGCTGGCGGGCTAAACCACGTGAGGGGGTGGTGTTTACATTGCACCACTTCTAGGCAGAGGATCTGCTTCAGGCAGCCAACGGCTAGAGGGCAGAGGAGACCCTAGACGGTTTCAATGGCCAAGTGTAGGGGAGTAAACCCTTCAAATCAGGAGTGGAGCCCCGAAGACGGATCAGTGTGCAGTGCTAACTGACTCCGGCAGCTCCTACAGCCAACCTGGTGCCAAACGTACTGTTTTGCATTCCTTTGGATTACACTGGAGAGGCCGAGAGGGTGGTCTTGACGACTGGGCAACCCAGGACCTCCATATACTTCGCCCAGGCTTGCGCCCTGGAGAGGTCACTCCAGTGCCGCTGCTTCAGCGACAGAAACAACACGGGAGACAGCAGTTACGAGTTATAAGCTCGAAGCATATTGGCGTGAGCTCGGGCGCTACGGGTTCTCTCCGACGGTGGGAGGGATCTTCGCATCCCACTGGTCAGCTACTGCCCGCCTCAAGCTGGGCAGCCCCCGGCCAATAAGGTGCTGACCCGTCACGGTCTGCCTGCTTCATTAGGTGCTTTAAGCTCAGGACAAAATCCGAAGAGCAGACTGTAAACCGTGCACCAGGCAAAAAAGGAAGAAGACATACAAGAAAGCTGCCAGCGCTGAGACTGGCAACCTGGAACGTCAAGACCATGTGTCCTGGCCTCTCGGACGACCTACAACAGATTGATGACGCGAGAAAGACGGCAGTCATCAGTCGCGAGCTCAAGAGACTTACTATTGACATTGCAGCACTGCAAGAAACCACCCTTACATCAAACGGCAGCCTTAAAGAAAAGGACCATAAATTCTTTTGGCAAGGAAAAGCCCCAGAGGAGCACCGTGTGCACGGTGTAGGTTTCGCAGTTAGAAACTCTCTACTGCCTTCAATCTTATCGCCTTTATAAGGCACAGATCGCATCCTCTCTCTTCGCCTCACAACCACCTTAGGTCCCGTCATCATCATGAGTGTCTATGCCCCTACACTATGCTCTTCAGCAGAGGCAAAGGACGAGTTTTACGATGAGCTTGAGACCGACATCAAGAAGTTCCCTGTCAGTGAACACTTGTTCCTGCTCGGTGACTTTAATGCACGGATTGGTTCCGATCACATCTCCTGGCCCCGATGCATCGGCCACTTTGGTGTGGGCAAACTCAACGAGAACGGGCAAAGACTCCTTGAGCTATGCTCCCTTCATGACCTCTGCATTACAAACACGTTCTATCCCACAAAGCCCAACCACAGAGTGTCCTGGCAACATCCCAGATCGCATCACTGGCACCAGTTGGGTCTCGTCGTCATCATCAGAAGAACGTCGCTGAACTGCATACTCTCTACACGCAGTTATCACAGCGCTGACTGCGACACCGATCACTCCATGGTCGCCAGCAAGGTGCGTCTTCAGCCCAAGCGGATCCATCGATCAAAGCTTAAAGGACAACCTCGAATTAATACGGCCAAGACATCAGTCCCTGAACTGCGAGAACGTTTTGCAAACGCCATCCAAGAGGCCCTTAGCACCTACCCAACAAGCAGTGCCGAAGAGAGATGGAACCATATCCGTGACGCCACTTACAAGTCAGCTGTTGACTCGTTTGTCAAGAGAGAAAAGAAAAACCCCCGACTGGTTTGAAGCCGGAATTGCGGAACTCGAGCCAGTCATCGCATCAAAAAGAACTGCCCTACTTGACCACAAACAAGACCCCTGTGAGAGGACACTTGCTGCCCTTAGAAGGGCCAGAGGTGATGCTCAGCGGATCGCTAGACAGTGCACTAACAACTACTGGCAGAACCTGTGTCAAAGCATCCAGATGTCCGTTGATTGCGGTAACATTAGAGCCATGTATGAGGGTATGAAGAAGGCCTTCAGCCCTAGCGCCATCAAGATCGCACCGTTAAAATCTATTTCCGGTGATATCATTATCACCGACCGTGGAAAGCAGATGGAGAGGTGGGTAGAACACTACCAAGAGCTGTACTCGAAGGAGTCCATTGTAACAGACACAGCGGTGGAAAATACGAGCCCCCTGCCCATCATGGAGCTTGATATCCCACCCACCACTGAGGAGCTCAGCAAGGCCATCGACTCTCTTGCCAGTGGCAAAGCTCCGGGAAACGATGGTATCCCTCCCGAGGTCATTAAAGCAGGCAAACAGTCCAGCCTCTTCGATCACCTCTACAAACTCCTGCTACAGTGTTGGGAGGAAGGAACCGTGCCTCATGACATGCGAGACTCCAATATTATCACGCTGTATAAAAACAAAGGCGACTGCAGCGACTGCAATAATTACCGTGGAATATCCCTCCTAAGCACTGTCGGGAAGATCTTCGTTCGCGTCGTACTAAACAGACTGCGGTTGCTTGCAGAACGCGTCTACCCAGAGGCGCAGTGTGGATTCAGGGCGGAGAGATCAGCTGCAAGAAAAATGCCGCGAGCAGAGACGCCCCTTGTACATTGCTTTCATAGACCTGACCAAAGCGTTCGACCTGGTCAGCAGCTCAGGCCTGTTCGCACTCCTGCAGAGAATTGGATGTCCCCCTAACCTCCTGAGGATCATCACCTCATTTCACGAGGACACGCAAGGCACTTCAGTACGATGGCTTTTCCTCGGAACCATTACTCATCAAGAGCAGAGTCAAACAGGGCTGTGTTCTCGCCCCGACACTCTTCGGCATCCTGTTCTCCTTGCTGCTGCGCTATGCCTTCAGTCAATCTGAGGAGGGCGTCTACATTCACACCAGAAGCGACGGCAGCCTATTTAATCTTGCGCGCCTCCGTGCAAAGACAAAAGTGCGGAAAGTTCTCATTCGTGAGATGTTGTTTGCTGATGATGCCGCCTTGACGGCGCACACCGAGGCTGGCCTTGAAGAGCTCATCAAATGTTTCTCCGATGCTTGCAAAGAGTTCGGTCTCGCGATCAACACCAAAAAGACCAAAGTCCTAGGGCAAGATGTCAGCTCGGCACCCTGCATCTCCATTGGTGACTGCACTCTTGACGTGGTGGAGGATTTAATCTACCTTGGCTCCACCATTTCCAGCAGTCTCAACCTGGACACCGAGCTGAACTCCAGAATCGGCAAGGCCTCATCAGCAATGGCCCGCCTGTCAAAGAGAGTGTGGGACAACTCCATGCTTACCATCAAGACAAAGGTTACTGTATACCAAGCCTGTGTGCTGAGCACTTTGTTGTATGGTAGCGAGTGCTGGACTCTGTACTCCTGCCAAGAGCGCAGGCTCAATACATTTCACCTCCGCTGCCTCAGAAGAATCCTAGGCATCTCCTGGCAGGACCACATTTCCAACAAAGAGGTCCTAGCGTGGGGAGGAACCACCAGCATGTTTGCCCTGCTCACAAAGCGACGCTTACGCTGGCTCGGCCATGTGATCCGCATGCAAGATGGTAGAATACCCAAAGATATTTTGTTTGGTGAGCTTGCCACTGGCTCTAGACCCACAGGAAGGCCCAAACTCCGCTACAAAGATACGTGCAAGCAGGACCTCAAAGCGGGTGGCATCGCATTATCAGGCATTGAAGCAGTGGCAGCAGACCATAGCGCCTGGAAACTTGTCATCAAGTCAGTTGTTAAGATGTCAGAGCAGAGGAGAGAAGAGCAGTGGGAGGAGAAAAGGGCACGCAGACGTGAGAAAGCAGAATCGGCACCTGCAGTGCCAGAAAACGACTTCACCTGCATCACCTGCAACAGGACCTGTCGCTCTAGGATCGGGCTCTACAGTCACAGTCGGCACTGTAGTTCAATCACAGACTGATATCCATGGCGCAATCTCCATTGTCTCTCGAGACAGATGGATGCTAACATGTACCATCTACAATCGGTTCTAGGTCAGAAAGCACAACCAGAATTAATTCATACATTAGATGCACCGCATTTAAAGGCGCACTGTCGATTTTTGAGAAAATTAAAGGTTTTTAAGTGCGCCTTATGATCCGAAAAATACGGTTATCTATTTGCATTTGATTACGTTTTGGAATTTTTTATTTAAGTCACTTAGTTTTATCTCAATTTAAAGAGATGCTGTGCAGCATGACATACACAACACTGTCATGACACACAATTAGCATACTTGTACATTAATTATGTACTAGTGGTTGTCTCAAATGATTAAGCACAATCAACGGTAATAATGCTAAAGGCAGTCATTGGTGCACTGAATCGTAACGCTGTTAGTGACTGTAACTATGCAGGGAGAAAGTGCTATTCTTTAAACCAACTGGACAAGAGCTTCTTTAAACAAAACTTCACTAAAGGTGCCATTAGCAAATAACTCCATGAGCACAACCATTTCGATGACTAGACGGTTATCAAGTTGGTGTCATGAAGAGATAACCCCATAAACAACGGCCATTAATTAAGATGGCATAAGTATCACACAGGTACAACTCTGCATTATGCACAAGAACGTACAGTGGTGTTTGAAAGTTTGTGAACCCTTTAGAATTTCCTGAATAAATATGACCAAAACATCATCAGATTTTCACAAAAGTCCTAAAAGTAGATAAAGAGAACCCAGTTAAACAAATGAGACAAAAATATTATACATGGTCATTTATTTATTGAGGAAAATGATCCAATATTACATATTAGTGTGTAGCAAAAGTATGTGAATCACTAGGATTAGCAGTTCATTTGAAGGTGAAATTAGAGTGAGGTGTTTTCAGTTTTTTCATTGATTAATGGGGTGGCAATCAGGTGAGAGTGCACACACTGTTTTAGTTAAAAAAAAAAAGGGATCTATAAAAGTCTGCTCTTCACAACACATGTTTGTGGAAGTGTATTGTGGTATGAACAAAGGAGATTTCAGACCTCCTTTCTTGATGATGCTCATCAGGCTGGAAAAGGTTACAAAACCATCCCTAAAGAGTTTGGACTCCACCAATCCACAGTCAGACAGATTGTGTACAAATGGAGGAAATTCAAGACCATTGTTACCCTCCCCAGGAGTGGTCGTCCAACAAAGATCACTCCAAGAGCAATAGTAATATGTAACTATTAGTAACTATTATATAAAATGTAATAGTTTGAGAGGTCAGTGGCTGACATACCACTGTGTGTGTATGTACAGTGGGGCAAAAAATTATTTAATCAGCCACTGATTGTGCAAGTTCTCTCATTTTTCTAAGTAGGATATATGTATGTATGTATGTATGTATGTATGTATGTATACACACATATGCACACACACACACACACACACACAGGCTTGCAAAAGTATTAACACCACTTGAACTTTTCTATATTTTGCCACACTACAGCCACAAACATAAATATATTTCATTGGAATTTAATGTGAAAGACCAACACAAAGTGATATACAATTGTGAAGTGGAAAGAAAATTATACATGATTCAAAACATTTTTTACATGTTTGCTGTGTCCCCAACATGGCTTCTGGCAAACTGCAAACAGGACTTTTTATGGTTTTCTTTTAACAATGGCTTTCTTCTTGCCAGTCTTCCATAAAGACCACATTTGTGCAGTGCACGACTAATAGTTGTCCTGTGGACAGATTCCCCCACCTACATTTATATTTTCAGCATTTAGCAGACGCCCCTATCCAGAGCGATTTACATTTGATACAATCTTACAGTCCAAGCAATTTTGGGCTAAGGGTCTTGCTCAAGGACCCAACAGTGGCAGCGACCTTGTCTTGGTAGATTTACAGTTGTGCCATACTCTTTCCATTTCCGGATAATGGATTGAACAGTGCTCTGTGAGATGTTCAAAGCTTGAGAAATCTTTTTATAGCCTAAGCCTGCTTTAAACTTCTCCACAACCTTTTCCTGACCTGTCTGGTGTGTTCTTTGGACTTCATGATGCTGTTTACTCCCCAATATTCTCTTAACCAACCTCTGAGGCCGTCACGGAGCAGCTGTATTTGTACTGGGATTAGATTACACACAGGTGGACTCTTTTTAGTCATTAACAGTCATCAGGCAACTTCTGAATGCAATTGGTTGCACTCAGAGAAAAGGGGGCTGAATACTTTTGCACACTGCACTTATCAGTTTTTTATTTGTAAAAAATGTTTTGAATCATGAATAATTTTCTTTCCACTTCACAATTGTATACCACTTTGTTTTGGTCTTTCACATTAAATTCCAATGAAATATATTTATGTTTGTGGTTGTAGTGTGACAAAATATAGAAAAGTTCAAGGGGTATGATTACTTTTGCAAGCCAATGTATTCACTTAATAGCTGCAGTTGGCCTGGCAAGGACCAGCTATGTGGTTTCTGACAACACTTCCTGCATGATATTTTGCTTTTGTTGAGTAGATTATCTCAGTTATTTACCTTGGGACTCACAAGATTTCTGCCACTCCTGGTTCTGTTTAAGAGCTTGATTTCAGACTTGTGATGGGCTGCATCAGCTTACCGACTAGTGACTAACCTTTTAAGGAAAAAAGACAGAAAGTATTTTAGAGAGGTTTGAACATCCAGACATGTGTTTGAGTTTTATACCAAATATTTAAATATTGCCATGATTTATCTTTCTGTACAAGAAGACTATGTGACTGAATTTCCCAGTTTTCAGCCCAACACCAATGGGATTGGATATCCTCAGAGATATATCAGGCAGTTTCATTACAGATCTGATTGTTATGCATTTGCACAGTAACAGTGGTTATGGGCATTTTAATGAATTTACATTTTTGTTATGGTAAAACAATCTCAGTGATGTTACTATCACATTGTCAAATGCTTGCTGTTGCAGTAATTCACCAGTTTCTGTAATATGTTGCTTTATTGTTTTTAGATTGAAGGTGTTAGGATTCATTAGGGTTCATAATTCTAAAGAATCAAATACCACCATAGTAACATCAATCTAATGATCAGAAATTCAAACCGCAAATAATTTTAAACATTTATTTCAACTGTACATTTATAAAAATTATGAATAGGCAATAAATAATGAATTAATGTATTTGGAGTACTACAACTGCTAGACCCCTTTACTACGTGGCATTATACTGTGTGGAAAAATAGCTTGCATTAGCATTGTCAGGCAGATAATTAAAACTAATTAAATTTTGAGAATGTGTGTTAATAAGTTGCATAATGTTATCAGTCTCAGTTTTCTTCCACTTTTTATGGCGAGGGTCATCAATTTGAGGCTTGGAATTTCTCAGACAGAAGCTGAGAACAGCTTTGTCTGAGGTCTAATCTCCTGCTTCAATACTGCAGATTGATACAATGTCTGCAGAACTGCTGCCACTGACCTAACTCCATTTCTCAACCCCACACTCTCCTTTTCCATCACTCATGAACAACATTTAGAGGAACTGAAACTCCTCAATTAAGGGCAGGTGTTCTCACTTGATGAGAGCACCTCATCCTATTCCAAGAGAGTAGCAACCCATGTTGGGGTTGACAGAGCTACCTGGAGAGGTGTGATTTAGAAAATGATCTGAACCTGAGCACTGAATTGTTATGCGACTTCTGTGCAAGTCTTGGACTGTCAATAACAAATAACATCTTCAAACACAAGGCATCTCACAAGTGTACTAGGTACCAGAGCACTTTTGGTTGACTGGCAATGATTGATCTTAAACTCATGCAATATGACTTGAGGCCATATCTTCTGGACACTCAGGCGAAGAAATGGGCAGATCTGTCAACTGATCACCACTCGCTGCTGTATGAAAAGGCATAAAAAATGGTTCTCTGGAAAATATGCACAATTTTTTGCTTACCGTAAGACATAATTGACATAATTCTGTTTTATTTTTCATGTACATCAACCATACAGTATATGTGCAATTACAACCCCTAATCAGAAAAAGTTGGGATGGCATGGAAAATGCAAATAAAAAAATGCAGTGTGTCTTGCATTTAATTTGACTTTCATTTCATTTCATTGTAGACAGTATGAACCCAAGATATTTCCTGTTTTGTTTCATCAACTTAATTTCATTTGTTATTATGCATCCCATCCCATTATGCATTTCAGGTCTGCAGCACATTCCAAAAAACAGTTGAGACAGGGGCAATTTACTGCTAGTAATGAGGTAAAAATTAAATAATTATGGGATTTCAAACAGGTAATGTCAACAGGTGATTGTAATCTTGATTTCGTACAAAACAGTACCAACAGAAGACTCTGGGGAGCAAAGATTGGCACAGGATCTCCAGTTTGTCTACAAAAGAATGGGGAAATGTTTACAACAATGTTCTTCAAAGAAAGATTGGATGGGATTTGCATATTTCTCTCTCTACTGTGCATAATATATTTAAATGATTCAAGGGGTCTGGAGGAATTTCAGTGCATAAAGGGCAAGGGCAAGAGATTACTTTGGCAAACATTTGTCAACCATTACAATACAGAGTTACATTCACAAATGCCACTTAAAGCTTTTGTGTGCAAAACATAAGCCTTGTGTTAACAATGTGCAGAAGTGGTGATGACTACTCTGGGCACAGAGGCATTTTGGGATGGACCTTCACACAATGGTAATGTGTATTGTCAGACGAATCAGTAGTCCAAAGTCCAAAGCCAGGGTCTGTCATATTATGGAGTTGTGTCAGTGTCCTTGGCATAGGTAACTTATGCTTCTGTGATGGCAGCATTAATTCAGAAAAGTCCTTTGAGATTTTTGAGCAACATATGCTGCTTTCAAGATGGTATCTTTTGCAGCAGCATGCCTGGTGTGACTTTGTAAACCTTGCACTTAATAATCCTCTTTTGTTTTCCGTTAATGACGATCGCTCATACGTCATTCATGCACAGTTTGTGTCAATCCACCTTTATCTCTTCATCACTGTCAGTTTCTGACCACTGGGTGTGGCTGGGTGAATATTTTTGTTCGTTGAAACAAACAAACAAAAAAAACACACTTACCAAGAAGGTGTTGTTGGAATTGAATGAAACTTTATATGTATGAAGGTAATGATGACATATGTAAGTGATTACAATATTAGAGTGAAAGTTTAAGTTCACTGGGGATAACTATAAAACTGTACAATTGAAAGGAGGCTGTAGCACCCTGTTAGGCTGCCTTTGGCCAGATTCAAGAAGCGATATGGTTGGATAATGGAAATAATGGCGTACAGGTTCTGTATGGTGTCCTGTGCTGCATTTGCCCACAGATGTTTCAACTGTACCTGTAGATCCTGTACACTCAAAGGGTGCTGAAACTGGTGTCCTAGCTGATCCAGTAAATGCCTGATCTGGTGACTAGGGGTGACTGACTGTTGTATGAGCTGGCTCCCCAGATCATCACACAAGCAGCTGGCAGTGTGTTGCTCAAAAGAAAAGGCAGGATTGAAGCACTCACCACGAGGCCTCCATGCTCTAACACCACCATTGTTGGGTCCCAAACAGAACCTGGATTGCTAAAGACAATAAATTGCTAAAGACAATACAGTTCCAGTCCAAATCAGTCCAGGTTTCTCATTTGCAACACCCCTGAACACAAAGGTGACATCGGCTTGATGTCAATGGAGCTGTGACAACAAATTTCCTTCTGCTGAGCACCTGGATATGATGGGGTGGAGACAGGGGTGTGTATTTAAGGCTTTACCTGTGTCTGGATGGTGGACAATGAAACTTTGCTCGTGCTTGTTGGCAGATCAAACAATCCTATCTACTTGTGGTCTGTCTGGGCTGTCCAGAGCCTGTTGGCTGTGTGTGCATGCCCTCCCTGAACCACTGCTCCCAACACCCTAGCAGCTAGGTCAGAACAGCTACAGCTACATCTGTCATCATTTACATATCTGCCTTAGCCATAACTGCATGCCGACTTAAAAAACCAAAACAATCAAATAGACAAGACAACAGAAACACTGCTATATCTGACACATAAATGCATATGCATGCACACAGACACACGCATCTCACCATCCTTGTGGGGACTTTCCATTGACATAATGATTACTGTAGCTAATTAAGCTACACCTACAGCTATACCTAACCCTAATCTCAGTTACCTAATGGAGACACTTTTTGTTTTCTTTTGACTCTTATGGTTTTTCAAAAGACAGTTGCAGTTTCTATAAAGAAAGCATTTCCTTGTATGATGCCAGAGCATGATTTTCCCCTCTACTCACACACTCGCTAGCCTGTGCTCACATTGCGCTTAACGTTCTGGGCCCAAGCTTGCTTATGTCTAGATATATGCTAGAGTGGGGCAAAAAAGTATTTAGTCAGCCACTGATTGTGCAAGTTCTCCTACTTAAAAATATGAGAGAGCTCTGTAATTTTCATCATAGGTACACTTCAACTATGAGACACAAAATGCGGAAAGAAAATCCAGGAAATCACATTGCAGGATTTTTAAAGAGTTTAATTGTAAATCATGGTGGAAAATAAGTATTTCTTCACCCACAAACAAGCAAGAATTCTGGCTCTCACAGACCTGTAACTTCTTCTTTAAGAAGCTCTTCTGTCCTCCACTCGTTACCTCTATTAATGGCACCTGTTTGACCTTGTTATCTGTATATCTATAAAAGATACCTGTCCACAGCCTCAAACAGCCATACTTCAAACTCAACCATGGCCAAGAGCAAAGAGCTGTCGACGGACACCAGGAAAAAAAATGTAGACCTGCAGCAGGCTGGGAAGAGTGAATCTACAATAGGCAAGCAGGATGGTGTTAATAAATCAACTGTGGGAGCAATTGTAAGAAAATGGAAGACATACAAGACCATTGATAATCTCCCTCGATCTGGGGCCCCACGCAAGATCTCATCATTGCAAAAATCCCAGAACTACACGGAGGGATCTGATGAATGACCTGTAGAGAGCTGGGACCAAAGTAACAAAGGCTACCATCAGTAACACACTAAGTTGTGAGGCACTCAGACCCTGCAGTGCCAGGTGTGTCCCCCTGCTTAAGCTAGTACATGTCCAGGCCAGAGAAGTTTGCCAAACAGCATATGGATGATCCAGAAGAGGATTGGGAGAATATCATGTGGTCAGATGAAACCAAAATATAACTTTTTGGTAAAAACTCAACTCGTCGTGTTTGGAGGAAGGAGAATGCTGAGTTGCATCCCAAGAACACCATACCATACCTAGTGTGAAGCATGTGGGTGGAAACCTCATGCTTTGGGGTTGTTTTTCTGCAAAGGGGACAGGACGGCTGATCCATGTTAGGGGAAGAATGAACGGGGCCATGTATCGTGAGATTTTAAGCCAAAACCTCCTTCCATCAGTGAGAGCATTGAAGATGGAACGTGGCTGGGTCTTCCAGCATGACAATGATCCCGAACACACCGCCCGGGTAACAAAGGAGTGGCTCCGTAAAAAGCATTTCAAGGTCCTGGAGAGGCCTAGCCAGTCTCCAGACTCAACCCCATAGAAAATGTGTGGAGGGAGTTGAAAGTCCATGTTGCCCCAAAACATCACTGCTCTAGAGGAGATCTGCATGGAGGAATGGGCCAAAATACCAGCTAAAGTATGTGCAAACTTGGTGAAGACTTACAGGAAACCTTTGACCTCTGTCATTGCCAACAAAGGTTATGTTACAAAGTACTGAGTTGAGCTTTTGTTATTGACCAAATATTTATTTTCCACCATAATTGACAATTAAGTTATTTAAAAATCCTACAGTGTGATTTCCTGGATTTGTTTTTCATTTTGTCTCTCATAGTTGAAGAGTACTTATGATGAAAATATTTTGAATCTCTCATCTTTTGAAGTAGGAGAACTTGCACAATCAGTGGCTGACTAAATACTTTTTTGCCCCACCGTACTTTGTGTGCTGGAGAAAGTTACACTTGTACAGCACAATGGAATTCTATAAAAGCATTAAAGGCGACATTAATCCCAACAAAGCCTGTTATTGCTCCCTTCAACAAAATCTGTCCCTTTAATGTTTACACTGTGTCATTATTACTACTGCTACTACTACTACTACTACTACTACTAATAATAATAATAATATAAAGCTCTGCATTAATAAATAAATTAATTATGGCAAGAGCATTGCAATGAAAAAGAGTGGTGTCCAATGATTAAATGCAGTCTTTCTGTGCTGATAAAAAAGAAAAACCCTGATACTCACATAGTTTACAATGAATGACAGGCTGTTTCTGCATGCAAAATAGATTTGGGCTTTAACATTCAATTAAGCTGCTTTATTTTAGGGGTTTAGTTAAGGTATGTCAGTTTTTACCCTTAGGACAAAGGGACTATACAGAATGTTAAGACTACGCAAGGGTTAACAGGATGTTGAGGACACAGAGTCAATAATCAGAACAAAATTGTGATAAATGCTGAATGGTGTAGAACCAGAAAGTAACACAGAAAAGAGAGATGACATGAGACGTTAGCACCCATCTCCCCATACTGAGTTACTGCACATAAGAGGCAAGAAGACAGCAACCAAACATCACAGATCACCACAAAACTACAGTATATGACAATGAACATCTGGATTTTTCCTTAGTCTAAGGAAAGGATGCACTTATGCCAAAGATAATCAAATCCCAGACCTCACACATCCAGCCCATCAACGTAACTACCAGGCAAACCAGCCCCTGTGCAGTCTGTATAACCAGTAATTCGCGCTGCCGGATAACGTTGACGTATACAGTACACTAGATGGGGCTGCACTCAACACAATTGCACCTCAAAATTGTCAAACAGTGCTTAATTAATAAATCAGATGAAACATGTGCAGAAAATAAAAATTAAATAATATTACCTTAACTGTTCTCACATTTTAATAATTTAGTATTCAAAAACAACTAGCGATATTAATTTGTGAGCAGGCTCTGGATCGGGCACGCTTTGCAGGTACAGACATGGCGGCCTCCTTACGGTTGGGACAGCGAGCTATTTTAATCGGTTTTAGGTTAATTCCGATCAAAACATGTCCCTATGCAAGTCAAAGTTCCACCAGGAATCTGTTTCAGTCTCCGTATTTATTAGGTAAGAGTGATTTATTGTTTTGTGTTTCGTTTTATTGGCGTGCGAACTATGTTAGCCTGGTAGCTTGTTTGCGCCAGGTTCATTTTAGGTATCTGCATTTAAGGTGTCAGTGACTTTAGTATCATTTACTGAGTGGTTTGGATCTATGGCGTGTGTGCACGCTATGTGTCGTGATGTTTGTAGAGATGTTTATGACTTTATATGAAATGTAAAGTCATTGGAGGTCATGTATGGTATCTGACTGTTGGGTTCTTGGTATAATGTTGCATGTTGAGCTTGAACTGTTTTAGCCGGAAATGTCTTGCTTCAGAGTGTAATAGATACCGTTGGGTTCAGATCCAGTGACTGTGAAGGCTACTGAAGAACATTGAATGCATTGTCACATTCATATAACTAGTTTGAGACGACTTTTGCTTCGTGACATGGTGCGTTATAATTCTGGGAGAGTATGTTAGAAGATGGGTCAGTTGTGACCATGAAGTGATAGTCAGCAACATTTGTCAAAAAGGCTGTGGCATTCAAGCGAGAACTGATTGGTATTAACGGGCCGAAACTGTGCCAAGGAAATATTGTCCACATATTACATCACCTCCATCACTCACCAGGTTGAGTCAGTGTATTCATGCTGTTAGCACCAAATTCTGATCCTACCTTCTGTATACCTCAGCAGATATCAGCATACGTTTTCCAGTCTTTACCTTTCCAATTTTGATGAGCATGTGCCCACTGCTGCCTCAGCTGCCAGTTCTTGGCTGATATAAGTGGAGATTGCTGTAGTCTTCTGCTGTTGTGGCACGTCTTCCTCAAGGTTTGACATGTGTGCCATTACAATATGTCTTTTTACCTCACCACAGTTGTGCAGAGCAGTTATCTGAGTGACTATACATTTCAGAGTGGATCAGCACGAAGAGAACTGGTTCCCAGTGCTTAAACTCTTGTGGTTTGTATTCATTTACATGACATTTACAGCATTTAGCAGATGCCTTTATCCAGAGTGACTTCCATATGTACCACAAGGATTGACACCCCTAGAATAACTTAGAAACGAAGTGTAACTGAACATTTGTTGCATATGTATTTTACTTTTCTAAGTGTACAGTGGGGCAAAAAGTATTTAGTCAGCCTCTGATTGTGCAAGTTTTTCTTCCTTGCTCTCAAAGATGAGAGGTCTGTAATTTTCATCATAGGTACACTTCAACTATGAGAGACAAAATGAGAAAAAAAAAATCCAGGAAATCACATTGTATTTATAAAGAATACAATACATTGGATTTTTAAAGAATTTAATTATAAATCATGGTGGGAAATAAGTATTTGGTCACCCACAAACAAGCAAGATTTCTGGCTCTCACAGACCTGTAACAACTTCTTTAAGAAGTTCTACTGTAGTCCACTCATTACCTGTATTATTGGCACATGTTTGACCTCGTTATCTGTATAAAAGACACCTGTCTACAGCCTCAAGGAGTCAGTGTGAATAAATTAACTGTGGGAGCAATTGTAAGAAAATGGAAGACATACAAGACCATTGATAATCTCCCTCGATCTGGGGCCTCAAGCAAGATCTCATCCCGTGGGGTCAAAATAATCATGAGAACAGTGAGCAAAAATTTCAGAATTACACGGAGGGACCTGATGAATGACCTGCAGAGAGCTGGGACCAAAGTAACAAAGGCTACCATCAGTAACACACTAAGCCGAGAGGGACTCAGATCTTGCAGTGCCAGGTGTGTCCCCCTGCTTAAGCCAGTACATGTCCAGGCCTGTCTGAAGTTTGCCAGAGAGCATATGGATGATTCAGAAGAGGATTGGGAGAATATCATGTGGTGAGATGAAACCAAAATAAAACTTTTTGATAAAAACTCCACTCGTCGTGTTTGGAGGAAGAAGAATGCTGAGTTGCACCAGACCTACTGTGAACTTGTACAATCAGTGACTGACAAAATGCTTTTTTGCCCCTATGTGTGTGTGTGTGTGTGT